>JBBPRS010000081.1:0-75898 GCA_038093155.1 Boletus huronensis | reverse complement strand
GTCCTGTACCGTACACCTTGTATCCGGCGTTTCCCGGGACATCCGGCCGGCGAGGTTTTTTTCCCACACGACGATGAACTCGCTCTACACGCTCGGAACGAGACAGACGAACTCGCTCACCGCCGACCTCGAGCGTCTCAGAAATGGCGACAATTCCGCTTCCCTCCTAGGTCCGTGTTCCCTCCCGCCCTCTACAGCTATCCCCTCACCCAACCTCCTCCGTTAGGACAGATATCCGCCTCCCTCGCCGCCATGCAGCGCACCATCGAAGATTATGACGCCATGATAAAGAGAGAAATCATAAAGGCAAAGCAGGAAAAGGGCCAAATGTACTCGTTCCATCTCCGCCCTTCTCCTCAGCTCACCAACCCCCAGGCGCGTACAAAAGTTTCGCGCAGACTATGCAGACCTAAAGAGCCAATTTGAACGCGAGGTACCCGTTTCCCTCCACCTCGTGTCTCCCTTCCTACAGCATCCCCACAGAGAGCCGCTTCCCAGCGCAACGAGCTCCTCCAGGGCGCACCATCGGGCATCCACTCTCCGTCTGCGTCAGACGCGCGAAGACGCTTTGCACCAACTAGCCAGTTGACCTCCTCACAACACTCCGAGTCTCCTTTCCAAATACCAACACCGCTGCCAAATTCTACCCTACGCGACCATCACGCTCTTCGCGAACATTCCTTCATCCAAAGCACAGAGGCAAGGCTCGATGAATTCCTTGCCCAAGGACGCGAAGTCTTGGACAACCTTGTTGACCAGCGCAACGTGTTAAAGGGCACTCAGAGGCGTCTCCTCGATGCCGCAAACACGTTGGGCCTCAGTCGTGACGTGATTGGGTGGATCGAACGACGGAGGTAAGGGTCTTGACTCGCCTCGATACGTGTTGTTCACATGATCGCGCAGCACGCAAGACATGTATATCTTTCTGGGTGGCGCAGTGTTCACCTTTCTTTCTTTCTTTTTGGTTTGGAGGTATCTAGGCTAGTCTGTACTGTTCTTTCTGTGCCTCGCCTCTACTTTTATGCACAACGCGTCAGCGACGTGGCTCCGGACTCGGCTTGAACTCGCTTGAGCCGGTATTAGCGAAGCATACCAAAAGAGGATACTCGGCTTGTCCTGCTCAGAAATTTCTTGACGAGAACGATGGCAGCAGGACCCTCCGATCCCGTATACGACTATACGGAAGGCGCATCTGCCATCGACATCGACGATGTCGTTGCACAACGTTCCCAGGCACGGCGAGATTCGCAGTACGGTGGCCCCGACCACGCCGACGGTGCAATGTTTGATGGTCCGGGTCATATAGCGGTACCCTCCAGCGCCTCCAGAATGTCTTACACCGAACAGGGTTTGGCAGTCAGACGAAGCTTTGAATGGTCGAGAAGTAGGAGGAAGAGCGAGGACGGTACGATGGCAGGCTCTCTTCCAGCCAAGGCACGGGGGAAGCGCAGAATGAGTACGGAGAGCCAGATCTCACAGTCATCTGCGGTGAGCGGGGTAGAAAGCGGGGTAGAGGAGGAGAGCGAGTTGCTGGTTGGTAGCATTCAGAGACAATCCAGGCTTTCGCTATCGCCGACGATGAACAGGTCATCCGTATTCGAGAACATTGCTCAGTTGTTCGGTAGGGGCGGAGGGGAGCCCTCGACACGTCGGGCGTCTGTTTCTCACTCTGTCTCGCCTTCCCGACGCTCAAGACGCAGCAGGCTTTCAGATGCAGGATCCGACTATGCCCTTGAGTCCGGGCACGAAGGCGAAGAGCGCTGGGGCTATTCCTCGGGCGAGGAAGACGACAGCGTCGAGTCTCATGTCTCACGACCATCCAGCCCCGTTGCAAGCGACGTTGACTTTGGCTCAGAGCCACCATCACCTGGTGCCCCTCCTTCGCATCTACCATTATTCGCATCGGATCCAATTTTCGGAGACGAATTTCGTATAGAAATAGATGCCCCTCTGGAGTCTCTGGACCCACCACCACCGGGTCCGCCCAGTAGACAGACAATATATGTCGCGGACGAAGATAGCACCCTGCGGTTCGTGGGCTACGAAGTCATACTTTGGCGTCAACGCCTTTGGTGGGTCCTGAGTGTGTTGACGTTTGGCATGCTCTCGCTCCTTGGTCATTGGCTCCCTCGCTTGTGGCTTCGGTGGGTGGTTCGTGAAAAGGCTTTCAAGGATCTCAAACATGGTTTTGTGGTCATCGAGGTAAGTATGCATCCCGCCTCGAATGTGCACGCGTGACACCATGTCCCAGTCCCCACACAGAGATATAACACTATTTCCCATCAAACAGATTCCATACCCCTACGAGCGGTCGACCGTCTTTCCTAGTACCTCGCCAGAGTCGAATGGACGGCCTCGGAAAATCTCTGTGTCTTCGAGATCAAAACAAAATGGTGATAACGGTAACAGTAAAGTCGAAATGCTCCAAGAGCTTCATATTGTCGACTACCGTTTCTCGCGGTTTGCATTAGACACTCGAACAGGATTGTTCGCAATGGTCAGGTGGGTTTGCGATCCAGTACATCAAACATCCTTCTTATGTTACTCTAGAGACTGGAGAGACCGGACTTGGTCAGGATCACAAGCTGTGCAGAATGGCATATCGGAAGATACCAGGAAACAACGTCTGACACTGTTTGACCTTAATCTGCTCGACATCGCTGGGAAATCGACATTGGCACTCCTTGTAGACGAGGTATGTGTATGTAAGCCATGCCTTGCGATAAACTAACGGCGGAGAAGATTGTCCATCCATTTTATGTATTTCAAGTTGCAAGCATTATCTTATGGTCTCTCGACAACTACGTTTATTATGCCTTCTGCATCGCACTAATATCTACATTGAGTGTGGTCACAACGCTTGTGGATACCAAGAAGGTGAACTTGGCTCCTCAAGGCCTCAGAGCTCGGCGCGGAGTACTGAACATCACATAGACCATCAAACGGATGCGCGAGATGTCACGCTTCTCATGCGAAGTTGTCGTCTACGCCGACGGGAAGTGTAGGTTTTTTCTCTCTTGCGACCCGCTATGATGATGACGAACTTGCCCAGGGACTGTCGTCGACTCTTCGGAACTTGTGCCAGGAGACATTGTTAATCTCTCCGAACTACGTGCTCCCTTTTTCCCGGCAGATATGTTCCTTTTGTCGGGCGATGTCATTGTAAACGAGAGCATGCTCACCGGCGAGAGTGTACCGGTTTCAAAGAATTCCGCAAAAGACGAGGATATTGCACGGTGGCGAGACCTCCAGGATATTCAAGGCGACCTTGCTAAGAGTTTCGTTTATGCTGGCACCCGAGTGGTCCGTATCCGTGGTGCGCTCGCTCTTGATGGAAGTATCGGAAGACCGGCCCTTGGACTTGTTGTTCGAACAGGTGATTTCTGTGTCTTAGCTCCCAGCTCGAGCATGCTGACATCGTCGGACAGGATTCAACACGACCAAAGGTGCCCTTGTTCGGTCGATGTTGTTTCCAAAGCCGATCGGATTCAAGTTTTATCAAGACTCGATCCGTTTCATCGCTGTACTCGCTGGAATGGCTGGTCTTGGCTTCTGCGCAAGTGCCGTTCAGTTTGTCAGGCTCGGGGTAAAATGTCCTTGAATGACCTTTTCTCTTGTTCTGACTTGCGTGCTATAGATTAGATGGGACACGATCATTTTCCGTGCTTTGGACCTTATCACGATCGTCGTTCCCCCAGCCCTTCCGGCTACCCTCTCCATCGGTACCAGCTTTGCGATTGGTCGTCTTCGCAAACAGGGGATCTTTTGCATCTCTCCCAATCGGGTCAATGTAGGCGGGAAGATCAACGTATGTTGTTTCGACAAGACTGGTACACTCACTGAAGACGGACTCGACATTCTTGGGGTACGATCGCTCGACCGCTCGGAGCACCGATTTGGCGAGCTCATCAACAACGTGCATGATCTTCCTACCGCACGAGACCATGCCAGCTTCTTGCATGCCCTTGCGACCTGTCACTCGCTGAAAATGATCGAGGGAGATGTTATTGGGGATCCATTGGATGTGAAGATGTTCGAATTTACAAAGTGGACCCTCGAGGAAGGACTCATTGCTGGGACTGGTATCATTAAGGAACGTAGTGGGACTGAAAGACCAGCTGCGCTGGTACAGACGGTTGTGCGCCCGCCTGGCAGTGCACAATTCCGACTCGAAGATGCGCTCAAAGTGAACGGAAGAGTGCGTCTTTCGATGTGGCTCTTGGCACTATCCTGACAATTACTATCACCAGCACACACATTTCTTGGAATTGGGTGTCATCAGGACATTTGAATTTGTATCGGCCCTACGACGGATGAGTGTTATTGTGAAAAGACTCAGAAGCAACAGCATGGAGATTTATGTCAAGGGCGCACCTGAAGTCATGGTCGATATCTGCGAGAGGGACTCGTGTTCGTTTGATCCTTTACTTCAAGTCCTTGGTTTTCTGACGTTTGGAAACTTCAGTTCCGCAGGACTATGACGATCTGTTGTCGTACTACACCCGGCGAGGATATCGCGTTATCGCCGTTGCGGGTAAGAGTATAGAGGGTTTGTCGTGGCTCAAAGCTCAGAAAATGAAACGGTTGGTCATCGTTCTCTATGTTACGACAATCAGTACTCATGATCATCATCAGCGAACAAGCCGAGTCTAACCTGCGTTTTCTCGGGCTGATCATCTTCGAAAACAAGTTGAAACCGGGCACCACGCCTGCCATCCAGACTCTTAGAACTGCACATCTAGCATGTCGCATGATTACTGGTGACAATCTTCTCACCGCTGTCAGTGTGGCAAGAGAGTGCAGTCTGATCAATCCAGCTGCCCACGTCTTTGCACCATTATTCATTCAAGGTATGCTGGACACTCAAGTTATACTTTCCGTCTTGACATATCATGTAGGGAATGTCACCACCCCAATCTCGAAGTTGGAATGGTCGTGCATGGACGATCCTCCATGGAAGCTGGACGCTTACAGCCTTCGGCCACTGGCACCGCCAAACCATAGCGTAGCGGAGGACGAGATTGCTTACCAAGACTATACACTCGTCGTGACAGGTGATGTTTTCAGGTGGATGATCAACTATGCCCCACTCGAGACTCTTCAGCGTGTATGTCGAACTGCATTCCTTCTGCTTCGGGTCCTCGCTGACTATTAATAGATGCTCGTGAAGACGCAGGTATTTGCTCGAATGTCACCGGACGAGAAGAACGAAGTAGTGGAACGTCTACAAGCGCTCGGGTACACTGTATTGATGTGCGGCGATGGTGCGAACGACTGCGCAGCACTCAAGGCTGCCGACGTCGGGATCTCGCTGTCTGAAGCAGAGGCATCGGTTGCAGCGCCTTTCACGAGTAATGTCCCGGATATCAGTTGTGTTATCGATGTCATCAAGGAGGGCAGAGCTGCGTTGGTCACCAGTTTCTCGTGTTTCAAGTACATGTGCGTGTTACCCCTGAAAGTCGTAGGACACATCTGATCCCATTACAGGGCGTTATATTCCCTTATCCAGTTCACCACCATCACGTTGCTGTACTCGTTCGCGTCGTCGCTCGGAGACTTCCAGGTGTGTGATACCTCCATCTGAATGAATGGATGATAAACTTGAAACAGTTCCTGTATATTGATTTATTCATCATTATCCCTGTCGCGGTCTCTAGTAAGCTCCCGCGGTGCGAGCTTCCGTCTCGATACTGATCAACTGTTTCAGTGGGTCGGACGCTTCCGTTCCCGAAAATCTATCCCAAGCGACCTACTGCCAGCCTTGTCTCGAAGAAAGTGCTCACTAGTTTAGTTGGACAGGTCATTATTACAAGTGGAGTGCAATTGTTCACGTTTATCTGGGTTCGACGTCAAGAATGGTGAGTTGGGACAAGGGTGAGCTGTGTTGCGGAGCTGACTATGTATTTCAGGTATACACCACCACCGATGGATAACCCCAATCGCGAGGATCAACATCTGAACGCGACCAATTATGAAAACACCGTGTTGTTCTTGGTGTCTTGCTTCCAGTATGTGTTGGTAGCTGCGGTATTCAGCATTGGTCCTCCGTACCGGAAGTCGATGTGGACGAATGGTGAGTTGATTTGATGTTTGTAGCGATTGCGCCTTTTTAAACGAAATAACCGAGCAGGATGGTTGATGGTATCCATCATCGCCTTGTCGCTGTTCAACCTCTTCGTCTTGTTCCGGCCTCCGAAAGCGTTGGAGCTGATTCTTGAGTTGATGCCAATCCCGTTGTCGGCACGGGCATCACTTGCGGCATTTGTACTGGTGAACATTGTTGTGTCACTCGCCTTTGAGGAGTGGGCGACGCAGCTGATTTCCAAGCTGATCGGAGCGTTGATGAAGTTGCAGCAGGAGAAGAAGCGATATCGGGAAGGAAAGACCTACAAGGCGGTCGAGGGTGGGATGAGGTGATTTCGTTGCCGGTCTACATACACACAATCCAGCAATAAGATTAGTCCATGTGATCGATCAGGGGGCTATTGCGTCCCCATGCCGACGACGACCACAATGAATATAACTGTCCCCGACTCGCCCGCTCGTCCTCAGAGGCACTTTTTTTTCTCCTCCCACTATCAAGAGCTGGCTCTTCGTTCTTTTCAGCGCCATAATGTACTCCCGCATCGTCGCCGTTCTCTCTCTCTTCTTCCTCTCCTTGGGTCTTGTGTCTGCTCTCCCTTCCCCTGATCTCGCCCTCCGTCAAGTCGCCTCGGTCACTGTACCTACAGCCCTTGCTTCGCCCACTTCCTTTACGACCACCAACACCATGCAAACGTGAGTCTGCACACCGTACCCCGTGGCACGGCTGACGGTCGACGCCTCGCAGTGCCAATGGCACCATGACCGAGACCTGCGTCCTCACCTTCACCCCAGTCGGTCAACAAATCCAAGAGATCCAAAATTGTACCATGTCCATGGGAGGATCTCAAGCGTCCACCCCTTCTCCGACCCCTGTTGCGGCCTTTGTCATGCCAGGCACGTCCATCCAGGTGCTTCCTGTCGGTCTTGGTGTCTACGGAGGGATCACCGCTATCGCTGTCTTTGTCGTCGCGTTCGTGACGTGGGAGCGTGTCCAGTATCGCAAGGTATGTCATTTGGACAGCCGTCGAGTCCCTCTTTTTTTTTTCAACTCGTTCGATCGGATAGACCTTCCGCGAGCAAAGAACGGCCGAGATTCGCTCGATCTCGAGCGGATACAGTGGAGTGACGAAAGAGTGAGTTTCGATCGTCGGGTGCGCAGAGTTGGGAGTACGTTTGTTCTTTGACGATTAATCCGTACTTTGTGCGTGTACGACAAGGAATGCATGCGGCCTGTGTGAAGACTCGGATGCTCCCGATGATGCTGTGATCAGTTGGCGTTCTCTCCGCCATGTCCGATGCGACCGTGTCTCGTGCGGGTCTCGTTGTGGTCGACAACTTTCGCGTCACCTTTCTCGTAGACAACTGCATCGAATGGTGAGGCAAATGTCTAGTACCCCCATCGGACGAGCATGATCGTATTTTGCAGGATGACCAAACTCCCCCCAGGCTTCACCCATGAGCTGCGCCAACATCTCTTCGATCAAAAGCCTGCACAAGACCCACGAACGGGCGTCCCCATTCTCGATTTCGAAAACTTTTGCTGTGGTAAGTAATGCGATCTCGCAATGTCATTGAAGCCGCGTTTGACGACGGATTTCTCTTTTTCAGGGGCTCACGGGTTCTCCGCCTTGATCGTACGTTGGAACGACTCGTTGCACGTGGGCAGACTGCAAATGATGTAACATTCTTTTCAACCAGGAAACCCAAGTCGACGGCGAGGACAAACACTTTGTCCTCTTCGATACCGGACCCGACTCCAAATCCATCGTCCGTAACGCCACCGCGATGCAAGCACGGGTGGACGACGTCGAGACCGTGATCCTCTCCCATTGGCATAGCGACCACTCGGGTGGGATGCTCGCCTTCCTTGGCATGCGCAGTCCCAGTGCACGTCAATGTATCGTGGACTTGCATCCCGACCGTCCAGAAGCCCGCGGTATCGCCGTACCGCCCACGTTCGAGACCATCATTGGTCGTTTGCCGGATGACCCGACGTTTGAACAGATCAAGAACGCTGGAGGGACGGTAAGGACGTCCAAGGATGGACATACGGTCGCAGGGGGGACGATCTACGTTAGTGGTGAAATCCCGAGAGTCACGCCGTACGAGGGCGGACTGCTCGGCGGTATGCGGTTCCTAAAAGAGGGTGGATGGACATCTGAACCGGTTTGTTTTCGTCTCTTGGCGAGATTTCCCCTGCGTGGTTGACGTTTATGGATGACCGGTAGCATCTCATGGATGAGCGCTATGCTGCCATCGACGTTGCTGGCAAGGGCCTGGTCATATTCAGCGCGTCCGTGCATTCCTTGTATCATTCCAAGCGACGGCCTGGATTGACTCGCGGCCGTTTGGTGACATAGGTGTTCGCACGCGGGCATCGTGAACGTGGTCAAGGACGCAGTACGAAAGCTCGTCAGACCCGTCTACATGGTGAGCCCATGTCTTTCTCTTTCTTGTCTCGTTCAGACAACAGTCCAGGTGATCGGCGGACTCCATCTCGCAGGTCCTGAGCTCGTCCCCCGTATCCCCAATACGGTCAACTTTTTGGCGAATGAACTGCGACCTGCACCAGCTTATGTGTTGCCAATGCATTGCTCTGGGTTCCAATCCAAGATCGCTTTGGAACGCGCGCTTGGAGAAGGTTGCGTCCCGGCGGGTGTTGGTATCAAGGTCGACATTCGCGGGGATCGTGAGGCGGATGCAAGATTACTCCCTGCTGTGTTTCCATAGGTTGCTTTGGCTTGCATAGATGATGAACATATGCTTGACCACTCAAGCAGTAGTAGCGAAACGGCGACTGTATGATAACGCAGTTCATGTATGTAGTCAGATATAACATGAATAAATGTTATGCCGATATACACTGACTTGTTCCTTCACAAGAAATCCGAACCCGAACCACCGTCTCTCCCAAAGCATCACCTTTGCGTTGGCATTGGCGCAAACTGCCCAATGAGCATATCCTCAGTAAATCTTTCATCCACACCCCGGAGGAAACGAAGGAACTTGTCCATCGTGTTCGCTTTGGGAGGCGAGATATCGTTGATCATGTCGACGACACGAGAGTCTTCGTATCGCGAACCGTCTTTACCGTAAAACCTGACGAGAGCCAACGTCTCCTGACATTCTTCGCCCCACTCGATGTCCAGCTTTAACACACGCCAGACATGTTGCTGTGGTACATCATCAGCCAAAGCTCAGAGAAGTATTGTCATTCGCTTCGTCGTCGTCGACGCACCTTTTCGACGTAAAAACTCGGCGCACCATCCCAATGTGCCGGCGTCTTCAGTCCAATGAGCTCCCTGATTCTATCCTCCACAAAGTTGTATTGCTTCAGTACCTCGGAGACACGCTGAGGTTTTGCCTTTGATTCCATGTATTCTACCCATCCAGGATGGTTCTCGATGGATGATCGGATATAGTTGGCGATCGCCTCGTCCGTTTCTTCTTGCGTATCTGCAAGTCGACCGGGTATGGGTGGTGTCAAAAAGCGCTGACTCGAGCCGGCGTGTGGGTCGTGTCGTGATGGTCTATGTCGAGCATTCGGCGATGTGGTCCTTTGTGAGTGGTGGTACGAGCCACTCTCCGAGAAGGGCGACATCCTTCTCCGCTCTGCCCTGACGTAGTTGCTTCTCGATAATCGTTCCATTTGATCCTCACGCGTCACGAGCGAGTACGTGGGTCGGCAGTACGTTGTACTGGGCGAGGACACGGCGTCACGCTCGGAACCAGAATCGTAGACAGGTCGCACATCCGGGTGTGCAACAGGAGGACGCGGCAGTTGACCTTGCGGCACGGGCTGATGCGAGACGTTAGATGCGTTCCGAGTGTTTCTCCAAACCTAACAACACGAGGGTACTCACAGCTTCCACGAAGACACTCAATGTTCTCTCCTTTGAAACAGCGAGGTGCGCCGACTGGACCTGAAGCTGGTCAAACTGATCGACACGCATGAAAATTTGACGGAATTTTCCTCTCATGGTGTGCACTTTGGCCGGACCTGACCACAGAAGAATTAGTCATGGTTGACGGACGACATGGATAGAATGCCAACCGTCTAGACGGGATGGTCCACCTTGAAGGGCGTTGCAGATCTCGACTGCATCTGCCCAGAAGCCATCTTCTGGATCGTCGGCGACTCTCAATGGAACTCTGACCTCTGCCAGCTGTGAATCGGGTACGCCGCTTCTCATGTCTTCGATGAGTAACGTTACCATTCGCATCGGCCGCGAAGCAGGGCCCTGGGTAACGGTCGTGGCTGAAACGAATGAGTCAAAGTCGGGCTAAAATCAATGGTGCTTACATGGATTTGTGCGCCCGGCAGGTGTGCCACCTGACGCAACACCAGGTGGTGTGGAATAAGTTGTTTGGAGATCAGGAGCTTGTCCAGGTCTATCCACAGACGGTCCTCCGGAATGGTCGTTGATTGGATATCGAGAAGTAGCGGAAGTACCGATTGGGGCAGGTTGTCCAAGAGGTGGTCGAACACTCGGCTGACCATGGGAATTATTGACAGGTGCGGAAACCTTTTTCTTCGATGGTTTCCTAGTTCGCTTGGTGCCCAGCGGTGGGGCAACTGATGCCACGCTGGTTGTTGTACCATTGGTGTTGCTTGGACCTGCAATGGTGTTTCCGTTGGCGTAACCGTATGTGTAACTTGCAACGGGTATCATGGGACCCGAAAGTGCAGGAGAACGAGTGGCCCCACTCGATGAACTAATATTCGCAGCCGAAGTTGGAGTGAGGCTCGTAGAGCCAGAGCCAGGCGATGAGGATAGGTTGGAGCCACTAATCTTGAACCTGCCGGTTTGCTCGGAGTATTGTTCGCCTTTCTTTCTCCTAGGTGCCCTCGGTTTCGTGGATTTCGGTTTTGGAGGTGAAGGTGGTGCTTGGCCAGGGAGAAAATAAGGAACTACAGGCTGTGGGGCTACTGTGGCTTGATATGTGCTGACGTTGGCATTGATAGACGGAGTCCACGAGAAACCAACAGCCTGGCGTATTAGCGGCGGGTTTTCAGGTGTCGGAGTTTCGACGTCCTCGTTGTGTGCGACAGGGACGACAAGGTTGCCATCGTCTGAAGCAGGCGTGAATGAACGCTTTTGACGTTTCTGAAAGAAAGCGATGCATTAGCAAATGTTTCAGGAACTCGAAAGTAACCATGCGGGAACGAGAGCGTGCAAGGGTAGGACTCACCGCGACGGGAGAACATTCTCTACTGCTCCTGGTCTCGACAAAGCACGCACGGAGTGACTAGACGGATGGTTTGGGACAGTTGAAACACTTACGAGGATGCGTGACGTCTGCCTACTTCGAAGCCAACGTCGTTAGCGCTGTCTACGTCCATTGCAGCTGCGGTGCGATACGGTCAGGACTGAGTGGGGCGGTTCAAGATGGAAGTAAGAGTCGAACACAGCTATTTGTTGCGGCGAGGTTGGAGAGCTCCGGATACATTGCAACTGCTTGGTGGTAGCAAACATCCGAGCCTCGTCGGAATGAGGAGCTGGTTTACAAGGTACTTACGGTATGCTAAACTCAAAGTAATGCGCCGCCTCGTCCCCGACATCATACAACATGCTTCAATCTCCAAGTCGCCTTCAAATCTTTGCTCTACGATATAGCTGTCAAGTCGAGTCGTAGACACGCTCGGCGTTTTCTATGAAAATCTTGTCCATCTCGTCCTGGGACACTGCCAACTCGCGGAATGACTCCAGGACGAGCTTATACCAGTTCTCCGCCAGCGCAGGCGAACCACTGGCGGACGCAGGTGAAGATCCAAAGATGATTCTCTCAAACCCAAAGGCTTCCAGGACCGGGACAACTAAGCGATTGTGAGCCAACCAAGCCACCTCGCGGTCATTTTGACTCACTGAAAAGTTTGAGAATATTTCTCAATTCTTTTTCTTGTTTTTCTTCCAGTCTCGCTGTCGACCCGGTCGAGATCCACGTCGGGGGGAGAAGTTTCACGTATACGTTTTCAAAGAGAGAAAATAACGATACCCGCTGTTGGTAGGTAGTATATGTCGGATGATTCATCATCGCAACAACCGGCGTGATCGAGTCAAGTGGAGGAGGCAATACGTTGGCTGCACGCGACAAGTCAGCAACAGGGCGAGGGACGACGAGTGCTACTTACTCAACACGATTGGTATACGCTTAGCGTCGGTGTCTGATTTGATGGCTTTGGTGAGGAGGTTGACGAAATTGTCGTAAAATGACGCATCGGCAGCTACGATACCGCCTTGGATGTCGAGATCAACGACTCGGCTGTGTTGTAGGGCCCAACGCAGATTCCTGACTGGGGTCTCTACTTGAGCGTGGTCCCTGCTATCCTCCTCGCCATCTGCCGCCACGGGGGTCGCACCATCGTATGTCGTCGTGAGCGCCGGAAGGGGATCCGCTGTGGATAGGTGTTGAGGAATTTCGGTGCTCTCGAGAGCAAAGGGTACCAGCACGGATAGGACACGCGCATCGACCACGTCGGATCGTAATCTGTAGCGAGATAAGGTCGTTTACGCAACAAGGACGGACGACAGCCTCACAATTGCAGGGAGCTGACGATCGCGTCGGCAGCGTGCCCTATGGACGACAACACGACGGCTCGCTTGCGGGCTCGCTTGAGATGGGCGATGTCTGCCTCGTATCCGCCCGCTGCATCGGGGGAGAACTGGAGATGGGCGTCGACGACGCCGGATGGAGTGATGAGACTCGGTGTTGGTGGAAGGGGAAAGGTGTCGGAGGTGGTGGTGTTGGGAGGGCTGAAGGCAGACAGGGGGAGACGGGGGATGTCTTTTCCCCTGCGACGAGGGCCGGGGAGCGGGGGCGGCGGTGCGCGAGGGGACATTGGGGTGATGGTGGTCGGGATCCAAGTGCAATTCGACTCTCACGCCTCTACGGAAATGTACGAAACGTCCACATGTCATGTACTACCCCCCAGCGGTCGTCGAATCCATGGCTTTTGTGACGCCGCCGCCGTCGAACGTCGCATCCAGTCCGACCATCTCTGCGCCTGGTTCCTCGTCTTCGCGCTGCAGGTCAGCTAGAATCTGAACTCGCCTCGTTCTCGACTCACCACTTGGTCTCGTTCGTCGATCTCTGCAGCAAAAAAGTCGTCAAAAGCCTGTAGCGCGTGCTCGCGTTCCTCTCTCCGACCTTGTTCCCATCCTTCGTCGAAGCCTTCCTGTCTGCCAACCTTGCGCCCTTGTTTGAGTCCGATCCCTTGGCCCTCTGCAAGGCCGAGTTCCCGCCCTTGCTCATACCCTTGGTCACGGCCGCTCTCGTAACCCTCTACATGTCCAGCATCCCAGCCCTCGACTCGGCCCGTCTTGAACCACTTGTGCAACCCGTATCTGAGGCCTTCCTCTCTCCCAACGTGCCTCGCGTGAGTGTTTCTGAGCTCCATCTCGAACTTTCGTGCGGTGTCGCGTGCGCGTGAGGCACTCTCGTCCGCTTCGTTTCTCTGTTTCTCGAGCAGGGCGACGTCAGCCTGGAGTCGCTTCACGTCGCGCTCGAGGCTCTCGATCTGTATTTGGTAGCGTTTGATCTCCTCTTTTGCGCGCGCTGCCTCGAGCTCGACGACGTATTTGGCGGACTCGGCTTTCGAGACACGGGCGGCGAGCTCATGCGCCCTGGACTCTGCGTGTTCAGCCCTGGACACAACCTGATTGGCTCGACGGATCTCGCGATCGAGTCTGTCGCCTGTTGATCGAAGCAGCGACTTGAGTTTGTGAGCCTGCTTCTCTTCCTCGGCTAGCACGAGCCCCAAAATGGCGGAGGACCGCGGCTCTCGACTGCGCGAGCTCGAGGCGGAATGGCGCTGGCTGCGAGAGCGAGTGGTCTCCGGGTCGTCGATGGCACTGATGAACGCGGGGTCCTTGAGGTATCCGGTCAGCGGAGAAGGGGCGGAGGTTGCCTCCCGTATCTGCGCGATGATGTCAGTGCGGTCACGCTTTCTGGCTGGCTCAGGATCGTTGGAGGCGAGGTGCTCATGGAATCGGGAGGTGCTCATACGCTATGCACACGATGCTGTAGGGTAGACTCTGAGGGAGAACGAAACGGGTGAGGGCTGCGCTCAGCCCGCTGCTTTTACTCGGGGAAAGCGCTGCAAAGGCGCTGCTGCCTGCGTGTCGTTCCGCAAATGGAAATAACATCCTGCTACACACCGCCAGCCATGTCCGTCCTCAGAGCCGTACGTCGCCCTTGCTTTTCTCAGCCCAGGCTCTGACCGCACCCCCCAGGTCGTAAAATGTGGGTGTGCTCTACGACCCCCGCTCGTACGACTGATTTCCACCGACAGCCGTCATCTCCGGCGACACCCTCGTCTTGCGTGGCCCGGGCCAACCCCCGAAAGAAAGGTAACGTCCGCGCACGGCGTGTCCCGCAGAGCATGACACGTTCCACGTGCCAGAATCCTTCATCTCGCAGACGTGATCGCCCCAAGAATGGGTAACACCACCAGGGAAGACGAGGCAAGCCCGTCCGTATGCATACACGCCTTCCTCGTGCTAATCCCCCACTCTCTAGCCGTGGGCATTCGAGTCTCGTGACTTCTTGCGCGCCATGGCGGTCGGCAAGCCCATCGCCTTTACCTCGACACACAGCTTACCACCCAATGACGATGTCACGCGCGATCTCGGCACTGCTGAAATCGGTGGCCTCGACGTCACTTCCGAGCTTCTCAAGAACGGATGGGCCAAAGTAAAAGATCTGAAGCGCGACCCCACCGAGGATGACACACGAAAGCGTGACCTTGAGGCCGAAGCCAAGGCAGCCGGATCGGGTCTCTGGAATCCCCATGGCCCTCAGGCGCGTCCCAGATCTCTCGGCCGCCTCTTCGCACTAACAATAGCTGGCACGTGCCCAGGCTCGTGTCGTGCACCATACGATGCCCCAAGACTCTCAGGCTTTCGTTTCCGAGTGGAAGGGGAAATCAATCGATGGCATGTTTTCGCAACAGGCTGGCTTGACCTTGCACTCATCGTCGTCGACGTAGCCCTGGTGGAGCAAGTTCGCGACGGATCAACGCTTCGTGTGCGACTCTTCATGCCCGACGGAGAACATCAATTAATAAACATCGCACTTGCCGGGGTTCGTTGTGCGAAAACATCATCGAAGCCTGATGATGCATCAGAACCGTGGGCCGAAGAGGTTCGTTCTCCAGTTTGTATCCCGGGCGCAAGAGCTAAGTCAGTCCAGGCCAAGTTTTTCACCGAATCGCGATTGCTTCAACGTGCTGTCCGTGTGGTGATCTTGTCCCTCCCAAGTTCCCCAGCTACCCCTTTCCAAACGGGCACAAGCGCACCACCTCCACCTGCCTCGATCTTTATTGGTTCAGGCGAGTGACTCTTACCCCTGATGCTCTATCGGACCTCTTAACGAAGATCGCATAGTCTTCCACCCTGCGGGGAATGTCGCGGAACACTTGGTCGCCGCTGGCCTAGCCCGCATCGTCGACTGGCACGCAGGCATGCTTGCAAGTGGCGGTGGGATGGAACGCCTTCGGGCAGCCGAAAAAGTCGCCAAGGAGAAACGAGCATGTCTCTACGCCAGTGCTCCGACTTCCTCTGTTGCCGCTTCAACCAAGGCTGATGGTAGTCTTACCGCGAGTTTGCCATCCTTCGAAGGGCTTGTTATTCGTGTATGGAGCGGCGATCAAATATCAGTGGCAGACAAAGACAGCGGAAAGGAACGCCGGTTGTATCTGAGTTCTACTAGGGGACCAAAGTAGGATCTGATCATTCCTGCCGGCCCAGTGCGTCTGATCAGAAGATTTCAGGCTTTCAGATCCTAAACAAGCATTCTACGCTCAGGAGGCCCGAGAATTCCTACGAAAGAGGCTGATCGGCAAGAATGTCAAGGTAACTGTTGACTTCATCCGTCCCCGCGAAGGCGAGTTCGAAGAGCGAGAGTGCGCCACCGTCCGATATGGCGGACAGAACTCGTATGGCAATTTTCACGACGAGAGGATTGTACGCTCACTCCTGGTCGTGCCATTTATCACCTAGGAATATCGCTGAACAACTGATTGAGAAGGGTCTCGCAAGCGTTGTTCGCCATCGCCGGGATGACGAAGACAGATCGCCAGACTATGACAAACTCATCGCAGCTGAACAGGCGTACGTAAACAACACTATCCTGCCAAACTTTGTAAACTCGTCTTGTAGCGCATTAACAGAAACTCGTGGAATCCACTCTGGCAAAGAGCAAGCATCACCTAAACAGCCCTTTAATCTGTCCGAGGTAGGTTGCTCAATGACCAAGCACACTGTAGCCTCGTTCGAACTTGCAGTCTAGACTGCAACGCGTGCAAACTCGTTCTTGAGTGGTTTCAAGCGGCAGGGTAAAATACCTGCAGTTGTTGACTATGTCGCCTCTGGATCACGATTCAAGTATAAATTCCTCTATCGATACCTCCACTCGTGGCTAATACCTACCCCTCTAGGCTACTCCTCCCAAAGGATAACCAAACCCTGACCTTGGTACTCAGCGGTACTTATTTAGTCACCGTCCTTCAAATCCATAGCCTCACATCTTGCAAGGTATCAGGGTGCCGCGTACAGCTCGTAATGCATCAGAGAAGAGCGAGCCGTTTGGCTCTGAAGCTGCAGAGTTTGCGACAAGGCGATATATGCAACGTGACGTCGAGTTTGAAGTGGAATCGACCGACAAGTCTGGTGGCTTTATCGGAACTTTGTGGTTGAAAAATGAAAATGTTGCTATTTCGCTTGCTCGGGAAGGGTATGCATTTGTGCACGCGTTCTCTGCGGACGGTCTGTCATGGGCGAAGCAGATATACGATGCAGAGGTCTGTACCATTGTCTCTTTTCACCGACTGACGCTGATGCATGAACACTAGGCTGAAGCCAAGCAAGCGCAACGCAACGTGAGTTCGGTCCAGCGTGTACGGAGACATGCGCGTTAATTGTCACTCTCGTAGGTGTGGAAAGATTACGACGAGGAGACCGAAAAAGCTGCGCAGGTGCCTGTCGAGGACGTTTCTGCACCATTGAAGCCGGAGTATATCGATGTCATCATCAGTGACGTACGAACAAAGAACGGGCTCAACTTTTCCGTCCAGGTGTTAAATACCGAAGGTCGGTCCATAACTGCATTCTGCTAGCTGGTTTTCTCAGCGAAAATTCAATCTGCAGGCATAGCTTCCCTGGAGAAGTTGATGCGTGATTTCTCATTGCATCATAAATCTGCGGCAGTACCTGCAAACTTCACGCCAACAAATGGTGATCTCGTCTCTGCAAAATTCTCTGATGGTTCATGGTACCGTGCCAAGATTCGTCGAGCATCGCCAATCAAAAAGGAGGCCGAAGTCACTTTCATTGACTATGGCAACCAAGACATTGTCAAATTCTCGAATTTGAGACCTCTTGATCCAAAGTTCCGCTCATTGCCTGGTCAGGCGCAGGATGCACGCCTCAGGTTTGCTCCTCCCTTCTCCTATTGCATGCGTGTTAATTGGTTGCATAGTTTCGTGAAGCTGGTGAACCCCGACAGCGAATATTACCAGGACGTGATTGACCGCTTCCGTTCGCTTTGTGAAGGACGTAAACTCATCGCCAACATCGACCAAAAGGAAGGAAACATTCTGCACCTTCGACTCATTGACCCCGTAGATCCAGCCTCTGCGCACAATCCGCTTGCTTGCATCAACGCAGATCTGCTCCGTGAAGGTCTCGCTACCATTGACCGAAAGAACTGCAAGTACCTTGGAGTGTATCCGCAAGTGGTCAGGCACCTGCAGGAGTGTGCCGCAGCTGGCAAACGGGATCGTTTGGGGATGTTTGAGTTTGGGGACATCGAGGAGGACGAGTAGGCGATGACGGTGTTGAGATGCGTTTTTATCTAAAGTGCATCTAGCGACTTTGATCTAATCCGCAATGTCATCGTTCAGTCTTTTTGATATGCTACCAAACAACACCCGTGGCAGCTCTTCGCTGGCGGTCTAAGTTATCCACTTCAATTGAAAGCGTGTGCTTCGTTCCATTGCGAAGGTGGTCAATGTGCGCAGTACATTTGCAACAGAGACGTCTGCCGGAGTACAGAATTCCAAGTCGCCATGTCCCACTGACCCTGGCCATTCAACTTGAACTACTCGCTGCGTGCCCTCTTTCTCACCTTTACCCACAAACAGGAACCAAGTCTTTCATCTACGCAGTGAAGCATCGTGACGAGCTTCTTATGCAATGGATTCAAATTTACCCCAAAGCAAGTCTGTCCCTTCAAATCTAACTACTGGCAGGCGGCATCGAGTGTCGATTTCGGTTTCAGGAAGCTACCAAAGCCACCTTTCCAACCTTGGGTACCTCCACCGCGTCCGCACCGCCTCTGAGCAGATCTCGCTGAGTTCCATAGACTCGGACAAGGACTACTTGCATGTACTAGAGGGCGGTCTAACCGAACAAAGGCTCCGCGTGGGGCGATTTTGTTTGTTGAAGCAGTTCGTCACAGATCCTGCGACCTTTCTGTCGGACGACCTCCGGCGGATACGCAGTGGCCATGTCTGGCGGCCACGCGCCCTCCTCACACTGTATTGCTGCCTCGGCGTACTTTTCTTGACCACCAAGATCCATGCCTTTTCTCGGGAAGCACTTCAGGTTGCTCGACCTCGGCAACACCAGTCCTGGAGGCCTGTTACCAACCCCACTGCCAGTGAAGCTGATATCCATGCCAGCACATCATTGCCACCATTGATGAACGTCACGTTATCCCAACGCCTGTCCGTTGCCTTTAGAGAACTTTCCCCCCAAGCGCATTTAGATACATTCGTCGTGCAAGCCCATCCAGGCTATAAATCAGATCTCACCGCTTGTCTTTGGGTCGAGGACGCTCGAATCGAGGAAGCTCTCGCATCCGTCACTGCATGGCCCGGTCCAGTATCTCTAATAGTCGTCACCACGAACGCACCCAACTCGACCGGACACAAGAACCTGCTCGGCTATCTCACTGGCACGACCAAGCACGCGTCGTCCAACACCTCCGTACACGCTCTGCACGTGTCCTCGGTCGCTGGAGGATCATCGAATGCGTACCTCAACATGGCCAGATTCTTTGCGCGTACGTCTCAGGTGGTCTTGTTCCCAGATGGCATTCCCAAGTCCGCACTCTCGGATCACGCGCTGTGGCTAGACAAACTGCCCGTCGACACACCCCATCCAGTCCTCTTGGGCAATGCGACGCACAGGGTGTTTTCGCCGAGGCTGCTTGCACCGGTCCTTCTCCCGAGGGACCACCCAGTTTGGTGTACAGAACGATTTTATATGTTTGGGTCGCGCATAATAGACTGGGAAGACTGTCTCTGGAAACTGTGGCTCGAGAGCGCCGGAGAAGCATCGTCGATCGCTGTACCTCACTTCATGGACGGGTCCAAGAACACGACCGCGCTCTCGGTGTCACCTTATGCGGTATGTTTGTTACACTTCTTTTTATGCGGAGTCAACGAATATACGCTGTCTGTAGATGAAGATTCGTCTCCGGTGGTCTACGAAATACAGGTCGGAGGCATGTGCGTTCACTCTCAAGAGATCACAGGCACTCGAAGCCTTGTCAAAGATCCAAAAAAGGCATATGCAGTGGAGGAAGAAGTTCTGTCGCGAGGTAAAGCTAAACACGTTGTTACCCTGGAGATCTGAATCCTCTCTGTCCCGCCAGACTGTCGGACTTGGTGCGCTGGACATTCCTTAGAGTTTACCATACACGCAACACGTCGCTTCGCTCGATCGATTCATTTTGTTCACCTTGTTTCCTGGTGGAATTTATCTCTAGGGCTTGTCTACAACGAGCATGCCGGTCACGAATTTGCAATTTTTTGAGCCTCCACTTCCTCGTCGTCCACGTCCATGGCAGCTTCATCATTCTCCTCTCCCTCATCTTGATAGGTTTCCCAAATCAAGTCTAGTTCTGGCCCTTGGATTACCCTCTCGAGGAGAGCTCTAGCTAGATCTGTACACCCATCGTCAGTGAGTTCACTCGACGTTACAGCCGAGCACAGACCTGCAACTCCCACCAGTCGTTGTCTGTCCTTTGCATCCAGCCAATAAGGAGGGTTTGCGTAGCTGAGACGACCAAACGTCAGGATAAAGAAATGGATCAGTCCCTGGTATGTCTTTGCTGGTGCGCGCAAAAGACGTTCGCGCAGATCGAGCGTCGCATCTTCACCTATGACCAGGTGATGAAGCAGCAACGTTGCGTGATTGATGATGTGTATCGTTCTGCTCACCCAGTAATTAGCTAAAAAGGACCTCTCGTTCAGAGACAGCTCGAGCACCTTGTAGCAGACTGAGGATCATTGAAGATCCCGTTCTCATCCCAGATCGGTGCGATCAGACGATAGAGGTAAAGGACGATCGACGGGATCAGCTCCTGGGATTCAACCAGGAGCGCGTATGCGTCAGGGTGTGCATTGGAAAGCATGCCAAAGAATATGACGATGCGACTCTTCAGTTCGTCTGCCTGTAATTACGACTGCAATGTTGAATGATAAAGAAAAAAAAAAAAAACTTGGTCAAACGGCGCACCTCGGGTCCTTGGCGGTTAGTATCGGTCAGTAGAGAACATGCGAGACCAATTTGTGGATGATGAGCAAGGTCCACGAGTTGGCCGTCGTTTCCTGTCCGTTCACTTGCAGGACATGACAGCAATGAACGAGATAGGTTCCGTCCTGCAATCAATGTTGACTGGGAGAGATGTTGCTAAAAACTGCATGAATCATACTTGTCGACAGCCATAAGAGTACCCGCATGCTCTCGATGAGGAACCACAGTGGACGGTGGGGATGGAGCAATGTCGTGAGCAAGGATGGCATGGTCGGACACGCACTCAAGCTGAATTCATTCACGGGTTAGCGAATGGCATGTCATCGTTTGTGAAAAGCTGACCTGTCTTCGAGGTCATCGGGAATCCACCACACGAGCGCCTCGTAAAGAGATAATGTCTCTTTCCCAAGCGAGCAAAGCTCGGGAGGCTCGTTTCCGGTCGTCACATCAAGTTTCTGGAGCTGGCCTTGAATGATGCCACCCAACACTCCCAATAATCGTGGCGTCTCATCGTGGTCTGGAACACGGCGCTGCGATAACAGAAGAGCAGGGATCGATGGCAACATGTATGCAAGGTTGGTAAGTAGGTTCAGAACGGCAGTCAGAGGGGAAATCTG
Organism: Boletus huronensis; assembly: GCA_038093155.1. Taxonomy (NCBI): domain Eukaryota; kingdom Fungi; phylum Basidiomycota; class Agaricomycetes; order Boletales; family Boletaceae; genus Boletus; species Boletus huronensis. The sequence continues at coordinate 54,654 of JBBPRS010000081.1, read as the reverse complement.
CAGGGACTGAGCGTTGGCCAAACATGCCAGAGGAGAGGAGCAAACCAAATTATTCTTTGCTAGTAACTCGGTGATCTCACATAGTGCACAACAGATAATTCGGGCAAAACGATCAAAATCCCTATCAGGATGAGCGGGAATGCCCCCAAGGGTATCAAATATTCGCGTTAGCGCAGCGCCATAGGACAGGACTTGACCTGTGTCTGCCGGAGATGCACACATGAGTAACTGTAAGGTCGGGAGTTTCGATCCCTGTAGTGTATGTGTTACCATGATATCGTGAAGCTATTAAACGTCAGCCTCGAAAAAGCAATTAAAGAGCGTGAACACAAACGACAATATTCCAACTCGGAGGAGCCAGTACAACAGAATTTTCTTGGGAAGAGAGCGTCATGACTGGCGCCCCTTCATCCACCATATGAACATCATCGATGCCAACATCAACAGGAGGGACAAAGTCCTCTATGGGACCTCCGTCATCCATTTGAGTGCCAAACACCTTGGGTTCGGGAAATCGACTACTCGACACCTGAGACATTGGACTGGCGCTTGGAACGACAGGGGATGGGTGCTGAGGAAATGAATATAGTCATATCTATCTATCACAGGCGAATAGACAGAACTCACGGAAGCACTGAATGAGGTAGTTTCCTTTCCTTTGCGCCCCACCGTGAATTGTGAACGCGAAGGGCCGATCTGAAATCCTGGCGGGGGATCTCTCGTCTCTTGCGTGGGGGTTTTCTTCGGCTTTTCAAAGTCTGATATGACACCGAAGCGGGGGCGACGAGGTGTTTCTGGGGCTGGCCGAGAAGGACCAACGGAGCTCCATGGACCCGATCTCTGCTGCTGAGAGGGCAGGGGTTCCGCTATTTGCGAAACATCGTTTTTGGGTAAAAGCGACACAGGGTGTTTTCGTGAAGAAGTCTCTAACTCATGGCGCTGGAGAACATATGATCAGTCGCCCAAAGATATATACGTTCCTTACTCTGAAGGTTAATTCTGTTTTCAAACGTTCTTTATCTGCTTCGTACTGCTTCTGTAACAGAACGTGCTTCGCATCGGCCTCATCCTTCGCGGACTTGAACTTTGCGAGCTGGACTAAGTGCTCTTGTGCTGTCTGTATGAATCCGACGTCCATTATGCAACACCCCCGCGTAAAACAACGTGCCGTGCACCTTTTCCATACGTTTTCTGAGGATAGTCACCTCCCCCTCCTTGGCAAACTTCGCATCCAGAGCAGACTCCATGCCGGTCTGGATGGCTTCGTTCTTATTACGAAGCTATAAAAAAGGTCTTTAATCCCCGCACAGCCCAACCATGTGCTGCACAAATACCACACCTCTTCTATTTGTTGAAGTAACTGCTCGACATAATTACCGGAGGTAGTCGTAGATGGAACCCTATTGACTCGTTGCGGAGGTCCTGAATGCGTCCGAGAAACCTCTTGTGATGAAACAGGTGACTGAGCAACCCGTGTGCCACGCGCAGAAGACGGCGGACGAGAAAGCACTTGAGTTGCTCTCGCCGGACCTGTCCCGGAGGTACTGCGTGCGACAGGCGCAGAACCTCGGGACAAAGGAGCGGTCGTGATGGGTCGGGACCCAGATCTTGCCTGCACAACGACATTCGATCCTGGAGCGATTCCCGATCGACTGGGAGGCCCTGACAGACGCATTTGCTTTTCCTGGAGACCGTAGGTACCATCCTGCCGAACGGAGACGTCTGGCAGGTCTTCCGTGTCTTCCAAAGTGTCCGCGCGGCGAATCGTCCTGCCACCAACCGACCCAGGCTGAGGCTGCCATGATCCCGTCGTCTTTTGACGCTTGGCTGGAGGCACAACCGCAACGTGTTGTTGAGTTCGGGCGCTGGTGATACGTTTGAATTTGGACTCCTCCTCATCAAGAACAGCGAGCGTCTTGTCATCGAGCACCAAGTCGTCCGAGAAGTAGTTGTCGTCAGAATCATACATGAAAAAACCGCTATGGGATTCGCGAGGTCGAAAATATATGGAGAATGCAGGCTCTGTGTTCGAGTTTTTTGTCAATGGCTAGATTGGAAGATAAATAAAGTGATGTAGACAAGCTGGCAATCTTCAATGGAGTTACGAGTCGTCTGTGTCGTTGTGACTTGGGTATAAAGGAGAGATGATCTTTGTTATACAATCCGAGTCGAAGACGAGGACTACCAGCGTTTCCGAATCAAACATTATTTTCAAGACGCAGGCGTTACGATAGCGGTATATACATCATACTATAGCCTAGGCATCGTTGACAATCTCATTGACAATACTGAGCACTTCCAGAGTCCACCGTGATAACTAGTACGTACTTAGTATCAAATCCCCCGTATCTCCTGCAGGTAGAGAACAGCCCTTGTATTGTTCAACCTGCCGGTCAATGGGACTAGATTAGATTACTATACGGAGACATTCTTCTGCATGTCCCCAAGTTGAAGTTTCCAACTCCCCCGAATACGGGCTTTCGCCCATGGAGCCTCTCTGGTGGATGGCTCAGACTCATCTTCATGATAAATGGTGACCCATGCTAGCTTTTATACGCTTTCATTAGCCGGCACAGAAACCACCTGTTGGCTAGAGCTGAAATGTTGAAGTTCCTGGCTGTCCGCCAATGGATGAAATCGCGACGGACAGGGGCAGATCTCGTTGAGAGAGCAGCCCGATGTGCACGAGAAGAGTCTCGAGCTTGGAGTTCATTTCTAAGAGGTTGTTGACCATTTCCTCCGTTTGCTCATCGCATTTGGGAGCATTTGGGAAGGTTCGAAGTCGATCTCCATAAGACAAGACAGTTCGGGACTCCAGGATTGGGGAGCCTTTCACGCATAACGTCATGACAAGTTGCGCTTCAAGTGAGCCCCTGAAAGTGTGAGATAGCGAAAGTTTCTGGATAACGGTGTTAAGGATACTGTTCCGCCAGGACGACTTGAACGACGAATCAGGAGCAAGTATTTCAGTGGCACCAATGCGGAGACCGACAAGGTTTGATTGATGATACGTTTCTCACTCCACCTCCAATGTTCCAGTTTGCAGGGTTGGGGTTGAGCGAATATCTTTTACCCCGGGCCTCGATTCAAACAGGTTAGCTCTGTACGTGAGCATCAGGTGAGCTCGCTGTCCCAGTTGTAGTTTTCGTCGAGGCTCCTGCTCCCCTGAGAAATCCGAGGCGATAGGCCGGTCCTTTTTGGCGCGCATTCAACCGCATACGCCAGATCCAACTGACATGTGGGAGAACACGGCGCGATCCAACGGGCACGCAACACTATAAATATTTGCAAGGTCTGGCACGAGAATGTCATGACACGGAAGCGTCTACTGGGTGTCGTTCTGCTCATCCCCCCAGCTGCTCACGGTGGAGAAAAGTGCTGCCGTAAACAATCATTGTACCTGACGGAGACAGCGCCAAGGGACGGCAAAGGGAGCGCAAGTCTTGCGCATAAATAGAGGAGACAACGCACCAGTTACCGAACTGATAGGGAAGTGTGAGAGAAAAGACTCATCACGAGGGCGCTTTGACGGCGTTAGACGTTCAGGTGGCTTCAATGATACGAGAAAAGATACGACAGGGGGACGATTGTTCCCAAGATACGACCAGGTACTTGAAGATTACCTACAAGGTGCTGATGGGTCGGAAGATCGTGTGAGCTGGTTTCCGTTCGCACGTGGTCAGCACTGTCGGAGAAGAATGCGTCCTCCTGCTGAAACCGGTGTCTGCTCAGTAACCGCCGTACTGTCGTTCATCATCATTCATGTCATTATCTCCAACCGCTACAATCTCAAATAGCTCAGACGTGCCCTCGAAGCGACGTCGGACGAACAGCACAGTGCCAATCAACAACTTTCAGCAGGGCATGACCCAATCACCCGCGGAGGGATCAGCTCACACCCCTCCATCCCAACCTCCTGCGCACATTTCGAAGCGTGGTGCCAGGGCCTGCACCGCTTGCAGAAAGGGCAAAAACAGGTGTGAAGGCGAGGTAAGCTCTCTAGACGGCCCTTTGTATCACCGTCCCGCTATTAACTCACTGGCCCGACCTTCCGCGCCGGCCCGGCACGGTTTCGGATAGGCACCCTGTCGTCGGTGTCAGCTAAGTGGTACACCATGCATCTTCGAGAAGCCAGAGAAGAAGATTGTTCAGCCAGTGTCTGGTGCTAGCGTGGAGTATGTTCATATCGAGAAAATATTTCTCTTCTCTGACAATCGTCAAAATAGGCGCCTGTCACGCCTTGAGGGCCAGTATTTGGTAATTTGCAAAGTGCCTATCAGACTCTCGGTTGAGGTAATGTGTGTCATAGGTCATGCAAAGTCAGATGATCGGCATGCAATCATCGTTGGATCGCATCCTGTCTGCGGTACAAAGTCAAAGTCAATCCAACAATCAACAGCCTGAACCTGGTTACACCACAAATGTAAAACAAGGATCTGGCCGTGATGCCGGTCCTTCTTATACTCCTCGTAGTCGGTAAGTCGGATGTGCTCAGGGCCGGGGATAATACCAACCCGTTTTCCCATTCAAGCTTCCCCCCCCTCCCTGGCTTTGCTCCTCCGGTACGTCTGGCTTGCTTTTCAAAAGTACACCGTTCAACTCTGCGCGCAGCCACACAAGTACGCCACGTATGGAATTGTCCCAAGCACTGCAGCATCATCAGATGACGAATCCGAGGACACACTCCCGCGCGCTACACTCAATGCCCCTATCGAGGCTCTCCAAGGGTTGGCCAATGCAGCTGCAGAGGCAGCAGCAGCACCGTCTATCGCTCCTCCCATGTGGGTCATGTTTCAACCGGACATGATCTGCTTTACTAACGGAGTTGGCTTGAGTGTGAAGAAACGGCAACGAGCAGAACCAATTCCGAGGAATGCGTTCCCACACGTCATCGAAAAGGTAAGTATCATCATGGGCTTTCCTCACGTTTCATACAACTCTGACGGGCCTCCTACTCCCCAGGGGCTCGTTTCCGAAACCGAAGCCAAAGAGCTTTACCACATGTGAGCTTTCCCTGACCATCCTCTTGCTTATGTTGATTTTGTACAGTTTCTTTGCTGGATGCCATCTCTTCATTCCACTTTTTGATCCCAGTTACGATACGGTCGAGAATCTAATGGAGCGTACCCCGTGGACTTTCGATTCTATTCTCGCCATCGCCTCTAAAATTCGTAGTGGGAATGCTCCTCTTAGTCTCACGTTCTACAAGTGCTTGGAGGAGGCACAAGGCATTGCCAGATCCTCACTGTTCGGTCCTGTGGTCAGGAAAGAAGCAGTGATGGGTGAGCAGTTTCGCATTCGTGAGATTTAGTGGATATAATGTTGCCTTTTCAGGGATGTTGCTTCTTGCTGCCTGGAGTACGAACGGATGGCTCCCAAGTGGCCATGCGATGCGCATGGCACTAGATCTTGGTTTACACCGTGCGCTAGAAAAGCTCGCCGATAAGTCGGGAAAACAGCGCTCCGAAGAAGAAGAGCGGGACCTTGGTATGTCAAACTTGTTGATGATGCGGAGTTCAGCTAGAGAGTGTCTTAGTTGTATCCGCGCGGATCTGGTTGTGTCTGTACTGGTTCGATCATCAGTAGGTTTCTTCCAGGACTGTTCTCCACAATCTGATCGTCGTGACATAGAATGAGCTTGGGGACTGGTCGACCCATTGTTCTACGAGATGAATGCTCTATCAAGCATTGTCGTCTTCTTCTCACACATCCTATGGCATCGCCCACAGATGTCCGCCTCATCTCGCTTGTCGAGTTGATTGCTCAGAAAAGTTTGTTTTCGTTGTCTTCATTGACCTTGTATGACACCATCGCATAGCTCAAATATACGAGACTCTCGCGCCACTGAATGGGGAGGTCAATCACAACACACTCGCCTTCATCCGCAGAGCCAACGTTGCCCTTGATAAGTGGTGGGCAGATTGCGATGAACTACATCGTAGGCGCCCTTTCCGATGCGTAGAGCTCCGCTCACACGTTTCTCTAGGTCAGACCATGGATGAAGAATCTTTGTTACGCAAAATTCTCGCCGGAGAACTTCATTATGCGAAGCTTTGGCTGGTCTGTGTTGCATTGCGTGGGGTATCGTGGGACAAGATGCCATTTGAGCAGCGCGAGCTCGCTTTCCAGGCCAAGGATGCCGCGTTCAACTGTTTGTCCATCTTTTTGAACTCCACCGCGTACCGGTACGTTACACCGTTCGAATGATCTCGACAGATACCGAGTCAAAATTATTGCAGGGCTGCCCTCCGTTATGCTGTGCACGACAGCCTTGTCACTTTGGCTTTTTCTGGCTTGTTCTTACTTAAAATGGCCAATCTTTTCCCTACAGAACTGGACTTGGCTGCGATAACGAGCCAAGTTGAACAGTTGGCACAACTACTATCCGATGTAGCAGCGGAACGGTTAGCTTAGGTGTTTGTTTGTTCTTCGCAAACGTCTCTCTGACTTGCGCCCAGATATGCACTCACGCTGCGAATCATGCTTGCAAACTTCCGCCGCAAAGTAGGCATGCTCCCCGGGATCGCCGCGCCAATCCAGAATTTGCCTCCTCCCCTACTGCCGGAGGGTATGATTAGCCCGTACGTCGACACACACGCCGTGGGCCCACCTCCGTTGACGATGGAGGAACTTGGTTTTTCCTGGTCGGGTGATCGCGGTATGTTCAACCCTTCAACGATCCCGGTATGGATACAGGAGCAAGTGTGTGATTTCTCCTAGGCACTGTTGGAGCTTCACCTCACCATTTGGCCACTTCTCGCTTTAGAGCCTCACGGACCTCGGCCTCCCCGTCAACGGCTCTGATGGCATCTTCTTGAACATGCACGGAACAAATGGTTGGTCCGGGGACCTTGCACCTATGCCTGAAGCCTGGTGATTATCTTATTCCTTGTTTAACTTTTATACTAGTAGAGTTGACGGTTCTTTTTTCTTGCGCGATTTTATGTCTATGTACAAGGCAAGCATGGGCGTTCGCTTGCGCCGCGTGATCGCTCCCCGGTTCTGGCGCAAGATGGACCCTGTTCGGTCCTATTCATGTCTGTAACGAGATTCTGATTTTTCAATCTTTGTAAGATTCGCCCTTGTACTGTGTTGTATCGTTAAACTGGATTGTGGCGCTCGGGTCTATATACAGTCTCAACTTCGATGAGATGCATTGTTTGTACGTACCTAGGTCTTGTGTCGATGCTTCATGTATCATGTTCTGGCTGAACAACTTCGGAAGAATAGGAAACACATCTCTGAATGCAATTCTGGGAACGTAGTAGGTACACGGATCGCGTAGTAGTGGCGGGACGATGATGAAAACCTTCACTCGTCTTCGTCTTCGTCTTCGTCGCTGTCTTGTTCTTGAAGGAACTGTAATTGTCAGTATGACATTGAAGGCAGAGAAAGGGGCGGAAACAATTTCATGCCTTGACGAGCGCTTCAGTGCTCTTGAGGAAGTGTTGCCTCCCTTGAGGCTTGGATCCCTTCTGGTACCAATAAATGATGGCCTGGTCCGAGATGCAGTCCTTGTTGTATAAAACCTGTGCACGAGGTGATGAGAATCGACGCCGTACACCAGCAAAAGATATATGCCTTGAGGATCTGGGGGAATGCCTTCATGATGCGCGTATCCTCGTAGCAGTGCACCTGAACTTGATTAATCAGGGCAACCTCGACCTTTGGCCCTTTGCAGAATGCCTCGAGAATGGGGGAGAATTTCTATCCAGCGTATGAAAGTCAGCTGGCGATGAGCTTCGAGGTGCAGATACGGCGCGTACCCCTACTTCACGCAGGGCAAGGCCCTCTATCTGGTCCGGCCGGGCACTCCAATCTACGGAAGCCATGAGACCCTGCCAGATACATTGAATTAGTTCCGTATCAGGGAGTGATTGCTCCTCTAGTTTGCTCTGTATCGCTGAAATAATCTGACCCGGGCAACCCAATCAGTTGTCCCAAGCGACCAACCAACCAATGTACACGTACGACCTCCGCAGACTCTCCGTGTACAGAAAGACCTTTGAGCTCAGCTATGATGCCTTCTTTCGCGAGGGCGTATTGCTTCTTGGTGTACCATTCTGCTACCTGGGGGAGACCTTCCTTTCTGAAGAAGTCGTCAAGAATTTTGGCATCCCGACGGTTGAGGGGGAAGAAGAGAAGAAGATCCTTGATGTTGCCGCGCTTGAGAGCAGCAGAAAGATGATCCATCGATTGATCGGCCAGGTAGGCGCGGAATACGATGGCAAGGACGGCGACAGATGCGTCTGGAGGCTGGTCACGTGGCCAAATCGATGGTACGAGAAGGAACGAGGTACTGACCGTTTTTGACGAGATGATCCTTGGTAAGACTCTGTAGGCAAGCGGTGCCAGCGATGCCTTGGGAGACAAGGAGGCCGATGGTGATGGCGAGCTTGTCGCGCTGGTCGGGGGACCAGCGGTTGATGTATTGAAGGAGACTGGGGAGGGTTTGCTCCTCGAGAGGCTTCTGAAGATATTTATACCTAACAGCAATGAAGTGTGAGCACTATCAGGCATGCGGTACAGGTGTACCTTCTGATGAGTTTGTTGAGGACTTCGACGTATTTCTTCAGGTCCTCGACCGATGCAGGGTCATTTGCATTGAAGATGGTGAAGGGGGATGTGGGTGCCCCGTCATCGATGTACGAACCGCCGGGCTGGATGAGGCCGCCGACGAGGATGATTTCGAAGAGGGCATCTGCATATTTTAAGAACTCGAGTGTAGATCCAGCCTGTATGAGCTTTGCAGCAAAGGAATCAAAATCGTTCTGTGGGACAGTTTCAAGATGTTTATAGAGTTGGTCTCTGAAGACTGGAGGCCAAGATGAGCGTGGATACATGGTGTGCACAAGGTGGAATGCCTGCCTGATGGTTCGTGTTTTGCTTGGGCTTTGACTGCACCTTTCCTTGCCTTTATCTTTACCCCCTGTAACGAAGGCTTTGCATTGGCGGATTGCTGAGACATCCACAGTTTTCGAGGGAATCGAAAAAGGCGGACAATCAGACGAAGGGAGGAGGAGGAGAAGGTGGACTGGTCGGAGATACCCGACCACCGAAATCTAGAGCTCGTCGCAGTGCACGTGACCGACAATGAGTGTGGTCGATCTCCTACTTATCTCTCTCTTCTTCCCCATCCACGACCACCCCCATGGCGACACCTCGCTTTTCGGATTCTCCAAACGCTCGCTCAAAGTCGATCACTACCGCAGATGGTCTTGACACCTTCGGGGTATGTTTCTTCAGATCCAAACATGCGAGATAACCCCATCCCGTTTTTCGTAGATGCTCAACCAACACTCTGTCGGAAACACTGCATTCCAGGTCGGCGTGTCCGAGGACAAAGGCACGCGCAGGTACATGGAAGATGCGCACTCTTTCGTCGTCGATTTCGCCGGCGTCAGAGGGCAAGGATTCTTTGCAGTGTTTGATGGTCATGCGGGAAAACACGCCGCCGAGTGGTGCGGCCAACATTTTCATGAGGTAAATGCTACAACTCCACCCTAACCACAACCTAACTCCATCATACTTCCTCACGACAGTATCTTCTTGACTCCTTGCGCACCTCCTCGTCAACTACGGTCCCTGACATCCTTAACGAGACATTCCACAACGTCGACAGACGTATATCTCGCCTCTGCGAGGAATCCGATGGAAAAATTCACTCGGGCTGCACAGCCGTGACCGTGTTTTTGCGTATCGAAGATGCGGAGAGCCGACAACCATTTCTCACGTCTCCGATCGCCATACAACCATCCGCCGCAACCCCCCGCCCGGAGGATACCAAAAGCTCCAGAAGCGGCTCCGAATCTCCTGTCAGCGACTCGGGTGAAGAAGTATCTGGATCTGACAAGAACAGCAAGAAAAACAAGAAAGCCAAGAGTGTATCACCCACCAGTCGCTTTGCTCGTGCTTTGAAAAACCTCGGCGGAGGTGGCGGCTCGTTTCCACACTCAGGTACCCCAACGCCTTCCACCTCTCCAGAAAACCACCTAAATACCTCCGCTGTGATATCGCCTCCCCCATCACTCCGCCGCGTGCTTTACAGTGCTAATGCAGGCGACGCGCGAGGGGTTCTTTGTCGGGCGGGAAAGGCCGTGCGCTTGACGTATGATCACAAAGGTTCTGACAAACAAGAAGCCAAGCGCATCACGGACGCAGGCGGCTTTGTCATGAGCGGACGCGTCAATGGTGTGCTGGCTGTCACGAGATCTTTGGGCGATTCCTCTATGAAGGAATTCGTCGTCGGATCTCCCTACACTACTGAGACGCAACTGTGCGACGACGATGAATTCCTGATTCTGGCATGTGATGGGGTACGCACTCTTTCTTTAACGCGCGCTTCCCTATCTGATGCCGTCAAAGTTATGGGATATCACAGGCGATCAGGGGGCCATTGACTTGATAAGGAATATTGAGGATGCACAAGAAGCAAGTCAGACACTCGTTCGGCACGCATTATCACGACAAACCAATGACAACGTGACTGTTGTCGTTGTCCGCTTCAAACACACTACCCCACGGGCCAGTGTGTAGATGACTTCACTTGGCCCGTCTGATGTATTAATTGTAACAGTGCTAAGTCGCCCCTCCCGTGTTTCTATTTTTGCCTTGTGACCCATCTTGTTTGTTTTGTCGTTGCGTCGATTTTGCCATGAGACGTGATATCCTGATTCCTAATAGCATCCAATTTAATCCACTTTACGTTGATGTAGCATGCTATTTATTATGGTCGGAATAGCTTTGCCACTAGGCGCGGAAATATATTTGACGTGATCAACTGATCAGCCTCCGAGACTCGGTATCCAGCAGCTAGGGCGTAGTATTACCGTCTCGCAGGCTTGCGGCGTAGGTTATTTTATCAAGATACATTCTCAGGAAAGCTTTAAACAACATTATTGGTATAAACGAACACAGTTCTTCTCCCTAGACAAACGCCGACCCTCGTCACCCGTTCAAACGTACTGGACGGTAGCGGACTCTCCGCTGGTGGAGACGGACGTGAGAACTCGGCCGTTCTGCTCAATGTCGATGATAGTGGCACCAGACGGGGTGTAGGTAGTGCCACTAGGGCCAGAGGCAGTGGCGCTGGTGAAGGTCACGGTGCCAAAGTCCGCGAAGGGAACAAGTGCACCGTTCTCCTCAAAGTCTTCGACGATCCACTCAGCATTCTGCTCGCAAAGAGCATAATAAGAGCTGAGTTCCTGCGAAACGGTCTGGCCAGTGGACAGGTTCTCAATGACCGCTATACCAGAAGTCGTAGAGTAAGCAGTAACAGTGGTTTGTATGGCGTCACCAGCACTGATGCTGATGCCAGAGAAATCGTAGGCGTAGTCGGGGTACCACTCATACCAAGCTGTTCGATGAACAACGATGAAAACCAATTTAAACTGAAAGTTCGACGTCTCTCACCGTCGTATGAAACTGCTCCGTTAGTAATCGTGAAGTCGATACCAGTCTGGAGGATAGCGTTTGCGCAGGTGTCACCGTCGATCCCAACCCAAGCAGAGGCAGCACCGCTACTGCCCGAAGGGCTGGGGGCGGTGAAGGTACCAGTGACAGTAGTGAAAGTTCCCTGTTGGTAAAAGGATGAGATTGAACATGATCGTGGACCATGTGGATGATACGAACGTCACCCTCAGCCCAGACAGCACCAGCCCAGTTGGAGCTGTACTCTACGTTGGAGACAGTGCCAGCAGGCGACTCGACACGGTTGATGAGTTGCGACTGGCGATTCTCGCGACGGCGAGCAAGGCGAGCCTCTAGCCGAGAGGAAGGAACAGCCAGAGCCGCAGAGGCGAGCAAAAGGTTGCTGAGAAGGGCGAACTTGGAGATCATGATGAGGATAAGGGAACTGTGGATCGTCGATACAGCGGGAGCCTGACATGGAGAGAGAGCATCCTGCAACATTTATACGTTTAGCACACGTCCTGATGTTCTCATGAAAGGACGTTGGTAGGTTTCTCTGCCTGGGGAACAGATGGTTTCCAGAACATTGGCAACCTATTCTGATCGTTGCGCCCGTGCGCCTGTGACCGATAAGACATGTCCATGATGTCCACCATGTGCTTCTATCTTTGCAACAGATTGATTTTCTGGTATTCATGGAAAAATCAAAAACTGAGGCACTATGCATCTGCATTTGCAATGAGAAAAATGATGCCAATCGGGGTGAGGAGGCGCCGTATTTCAGATCAACAAAAGGGGACCACGCAAGAGCCTCACCTTCTATCGATATTCCCTCGACGCATGAAGCAAAGGGTAGAATGCGATACACAACCGGGTGAGGGCACAGTCGTGGCGTATACTAACACCGCAAAAGTACAGCTCGGGAGAGTCGGCGCGATGTATTCGATGTATCTGGATGGCCACCTGTGCTGCGAGCATAAAATTGCTGTGGGCCCTCCCATCGTGGACCACGCGTTTCGAACGCAAGGGCCCAAACTTGGAAAACTTGCTAAATATAAGAGCCCATGTACGACATGGCGGCGAGGAATGAGCTGGCTTGAACTTTCTTCTTGGTTTCATGCTGACAAGTCGCGTGAGTCAGACCGTCATGTTGCCAGCGTGAAGTCCAAGTTCGGGTCCGGGTGAGCATCTTCCTTGAAGGTGCATGGGGCCTGAGCTAGCACTAGTCGGCGGGCGAAGGTCCGAGCCTTGATATTGATGCTAAATTGATGCATGATTGTGGAGTTGTGTAGTTGCTATCTACATAGCTACGGTACATCACAAAGCCTACATGTGTGAGCGTGTTCCAAGTATACTTCTACCTGTGAAAAACCGGCACTCACTCCTTGATATCAAACACAGCGCATGCTACTTCTCCACACGACGAAGTTTCCCTATGGACAATAATTAACCCCTACGAGGTCACGGACAGTAGCACAGTTCTGGCGTTAGGACGTGATATCCTTTATTCGCTTCCTTTCTGCTCTCCTGCCATGGCGAGCCCCTTCTGCACCAACAGCACCACGACTTTCTCGTCGCTTTTGTTTCTTTGTTTTTTCAAGTCGCTCTGCCTCTTCTTTGGCGCGCTTCGCTTTCTGGGCCGCCTGGGCCGCATCCGTGAGCCTCGCGAGGTGCCTAAACCCATCTTCATCACTCTCGTCTTCTTCGTCTTCCTCCTTCTCTTCTTCGTCTACGCTATTTTCAACATAAACCTCAACTTCCGAAGTTTCATCCTGGCGAAAAGCGGGAGAAGAGGTTTTCTTCTCGGGGTGCGGGACATGTTCAGGGGAGAACGGGTCCGATTGGATTGACCCTTGTAGTGACAACATCTCGTTTGCTACTGTCACTCTGTCGAACCGTGTGTTCAACAAGGCACCCATAGAATAGAAGAACCTGTGTCATCAAGATAGATTCAAGGGAGGAAGAACATACCCGATCACTGTGAATTCAACGTAACCATCCGGATCGCCAAGTTTTGATCCTGTCAAATGGTGTACCCAGCAGCCACTACTTTCCGCTTCTCGGGTCTCTCCAGAAACTTTTAGCTCGGTGGAATCGATCATCTGTATGTCGGCCTCTCTATCAGCTGCGCCTTTTGATTCGCCGCCTGTGCCCCAGTCCCTTCCTTCTCCAAACTCTGGGTCATTTTCTGCCGGCCCATACTCGAACAACCACAAGTCCTGTGGAATATGATGTCGAGGGATCGAGACATTGAAGGTGCGGTGCACAAGAAGGGAAATATGATCAGGAGAACACACGTTTATTCTACCCACTGCACAAGAGTAGAACAATGGTGTTCATGCATTGCGAAAGGAAGGAATGATTACAGTATAAGTACGAGCAATGAAGGTGATCAAGAATAATAATACATACCTAGTTTCATTGAGACTAGGGGCCCCCACACGGTCGCATCGAAGCTCACGTTACACACAGCAAAAGGGCAATCACCACGTATAGTTGCAGTCTGGCTCAGAAACCGTATGTTTGAATGCGCCAAGAGTACACCTTGCAGGGATGGTATATATCTAACCATTGAAGGATGTAATTACCGATTAGCACCTGCTCATCGACAAAGGAGGCGTGCAGTCACAGATTCCAACGCTCACCGCATAACCATGCTATCTAGCATTTCTTCCACCCCGGCACGCAGATCGGAGGCAAAGACAGGGGGGATGGAAAGGACGAGACTGGCGTTGATCACGCGGAACTCATCACTCGGGTGGTCCAAAGTGCGTGATTTCCCCTTGTCTTTGGGGGATTTTGGCTTCCGTTTTTGCGACGACAAAGCATCTTCCGAGGGAGGTGCGACCGATTGAGCCGTTGCCTTGTGTCGTTTTCCTTTCTTCTTTTGTGATGCACCGAGAGTCGTGTCGAAATCTTGTGCGGGGCGGTGTTTCCGCTTTTTGGACTGAGAACCTGAAAGTACACCAGCCATGGTCACCAACGGTCGGTACTTGTCTTGGTGGGTCCGAAGGTTTGAGCAAATTTCGATGATCACGTGATTTATGCCGACAAGCATAACCATTTCCGTTCTGCGAAGGAGTGAGCCATTCGACTTTGACTCCATGGTATGTAGCGCTGCTGGGACGGACGTGTCACTTACATCCCTGTCTAGTCCGTGCCGAGGCTCGTTGGGCAAATTCTCTTTACTGGCGCCCAAATATTCGGAAAGGCTCTCGCCGCAGCTGGCAAACAAGCTATCCAAAGTACGGTGCACGTCTTCCGCTTAATTGAATGGTATCACTGACGCATGTTGTGCCTTGGTTCGATTCCTTGTGTGTCGTGCTTTCTATCTCAGATGCCAAGCACCGTCCAGAGGCACTCAGCTCTGATGTCGGAGGCGTACGCAATGCTACTTCCGGTTCGGCAACCGACAAGTTGACGCGCGAACATCGTATGACATTGGATGAGGCTCATCTCATCCTGAACATGAAACGTGGCGAGGCTACGGAGAATATGATGAAGGCGAGTGGATATCCAGTCATCTGCCAACGCGACAGAACAACTGACCGTGTGCTTACTTAGAACTACGAGCATTTGTTCAAAATAAACGCCCCTCGACCTGCGCCAGACCCTCCAGCATCCGGTTCACGAACTGGTAGACCACCAGCACCACCCGCACATTCACATTACCTACAGTCAAAGGTGGTTCGTGCACGTGAACGGATAGAGGCAGAAATGGGTGTCGCTCGGGAGGATGTACCAGTTGGGGCGACAAAATCGGGGACCGAATCAAATACCCCGGGACCAGGGCCAAGCTAAACACGCCGTGGACTTCTTGCCATACTTTATGACATATTCCCTACCATTGCCATTGCTAGATAGCTCATCGATCATCTACCATCCCCATTCATTCCTGTTTTTCAAGCATACACAATCATGATCACAATTAATGAATAGCTGAGTCGCTAAGATCACATTTTACTGTATAAAGCTGTTACAGACCAAATAGATCAGTAGATATGACGGGTCACGGCTACAGAGGATGCAAGCAGGATTAAACTGGACAATATCTGATCAGAGGGAACAGATCATCTTTTTCTTTTTCTGCTTCTTTCATAACTCATCCTTGGCCTGCGACTGGCGCCAAGCTTGAACCTGTCTGCTTCGAACAAACCATTGGAAGATTGGTAGAGTGATGCATGAAACTGCAATCCACGCAAATTGTACGCCAAAGTTGAGTCCAACTGGAAACACAGCGCAGTCAGGACAACCCTTTTCCCCTTGGTTGTTTCACGTACTCTGGTTTTTCGTATTGAAGACGACCGCACGGACAGTATTGGAGACGTTGTAAAACGGCATGGCGTACCCATATCGAAATATGATCGGAAGCATTTCGATGGGGTAGTATGACACAGAAACATTGACTATGCAAAGATGTGGTTATGAGTCACTGGATGGTTACTTAAAAACAATGACCTACCGATGATCCACAGGACAAGAAAGACTGGAACGAACTTGACCGTCATAAGGGTGATCATGGACTCCAATGCGAATCCCCTATCTACTCATGAGAATGGCAACTACTTGGAAAACGAAAGGAAACGTGCAGTGCAGCCATCGCCACCCAGGACATCATCCAATAAATAACAAAACCGGCACCACCATAACTATGTGAGCATCAGCATGCGCTCTGAAAACAATAAACCGACTCACTATCGTCCAAATGGAACACCGAACGCCAGACTCAACAAACAATACACGAGCTGCAAACATGTGGGTTTGAGGGAAGTATGCAAAACTTTGCTCACCGAGATGAAGAAGTACAGGATGAAGGGCCACAACAAGCGCATCAATATTAATGACTTCAGTGTCAAGCGCCTACCGAAACCACTTTGGGCATCCGCAGCCAAAAGGTGGTTCTGAAGGAATGAAATCAAATTGACGAGTGGCAACTCGTTGGATCGGACTTACCGTTAATATGAACTACACAGCAACCAGTCAGCAAACTTGATGGTGTGGTAAAGCATGCCTACCGCGAGGATCATGAGATATATAAGTCCGACAAAATCAACAGCGGATGCCCTGGAAAGGGTTAGTAACACTCGTCTCGCATGCGACGAGGACATACACAGGAACATCGAATGGCCTGAGGTCGTACACGACGTAGTTAACAGGTAGTGTCACAAGGGACGGTGCGGTGCTCATCAAGCCAGGAAGGTTTGGATGGGATGCTAATTGGCTCGCAAAAGCTATACCGAACACCTGCGTGATGTTCGTGAGTATCGCGTTTACCTATAAGCCATTAATGTGTCATCGAATATCCAAGGCGTCAGAGAAGACTCTTACCATTGGAGAAATGATGGTGCGGCTGGAAGAAGGACATCACGAGATGTTACCTTAACGTCAAGGAGTGAATGCTCACTACGCGGCTTCGTTCCTTGCGTCTGTCAGGTATGCACTGATTGCCTGAGAAGTATTATACGCTGCATCGGTAGAGTTTATTGCCCCAAGTAGGTTGGAGGTCGCACCCGCGTTAACTAAGAACGATGCGTCAGGCGAAGCTCAAAGCGCGAGGACACGCACCAGTTACGGCCGCCCAACAACGATGATCAAGAAGAGCCATTTGAACGTCCGATGGTCCGTTTGGAAAATCCGACGGGTCCTGCACCAACCATGATAGTTGCTCGTGACCGTGTAACGTCGAGAATACTTGCGTCACCGCCTGGCCAATCTGTCCCCCGTCAAAATCCTACGATAGACTTCTTAGCGAACGCCCCAAACCCCAGGTTCAGAAGTACTTACTACAACATACCCAGATAGGTTATGAACATTCCCGAAAGACCTGCCGAGAGCTGCCCAATAGATCGACAAGATGGCCAGTATAATGAATATCAGGAGCCCGACAGCTGAAAAACTAATCTTGAGCCAGACCCTCCTGGCCGAAACGGTACCCTTGTCCATGTCAAAAAGCTCATGGGAGAACGGCCGGTCCTGCGTCCCGATCAGCGCGACGCTGAAAAATAAGAAAGAACATCGTTATACTATCTCATCCAACGGGGTATGTGAACCATTATCATTATCTGATTCGAGTTGTTGCCCGGGATTTGCTGGCGGCATCATAACGACCCGATGGTATGGAATGAGCAGACTCGTAGACTCGATAGTTGCAAACGAGACCGACTTATTAAGCGATGATTTCAGTAAAGGGGTTCTAGCTCAGACGGATCTGAGCCAGTCCAACGACTAAAGATGGTGAATGCATGCCAGTAGATGAACGGTATTGTCACAGACGTCCCGCCTTCAATCCCATACTCGCAGAGAGCAAATCAGTGCATGTCCAAAAGAATGTCGTTAATGCGAATAGATGGCGGTATCAGTTCGTCTGATATGTAGAATATTACATCACGAATCACTACCTTGAATATCATATCTTCCCTTTGCAAGCAAATCTAAACGCGGACGCTACAAGAATCAACGACGTCGTCTCCGCCTAGACTTCTTTGGTAGCTCTTCGTCAATTTCAACGCGGGATTGACAAACCGGGCATCGACCGGAAACATCAGTTAACCAGGGATCGATGCAAGTTTTCTGTTTGACAATTCAGAAGCAAATAGTATAAAACATCGGAGTGCTCACGTGGAAGACATGACCACAGGCCAGCAGACGTAATGGCTGGGGACCTTCGCCAGCATCTTCGAGCCGAGGCAGTGCGTCTCGGTCTTCTTCGGTGATGTTTTCAACTGGAATCACCACCTCCTCTGCGCTGGGCGGTGGCGGGGCGACCGATGCATCGTCGTGATCGGGCTCTTGTTGAGGAGCTGCAGAAAGTCTCCTCGGCTCTTCGAAGTCCATTAGACAAATCGCACACGCAGCACGATTGCCTTCAAGCCTGACAAAGGGATATTCACACTGCTCCCAGTTATCCTCCCATGTCTCGGGTTCTTGAATTGTATCAGGCGTTGATACCTTGGCACTCCGATCCTTGGCGTTGGCATCCGTCACATTGTCCTTCTTCAAAATTTTACTACGGAAAAACGCAAATCTCTTTCTCGATGTGAGTTCGGGTGGCTTGGGAGGATAGGTGTGAATAGGCTTCGGTAAGGAGATGGGTGCTGACGTGGCATCGGGCGGGGGCGGGATATAGATAACGAGAGGGATGCGGTCGACGAGTGACTTTGGGAGCTTCCCGATATCGGGTTTGATGTAATGCGGATTCTGTAGCGGATGACGGCCCAAGCAAAGTAATATGATACTGTAGAAGAGCTTCAAAAAGATAACTTCAGTTTCACGCAGAGCAGGGATTGTCGCGGGACTGACCATGATGAATGGCAAAACCATGAATACAAGAAAACCGAAGAGAACGACTTCCAAGACGAGTAAGTACATGGTACACAAAATTCCAAAAGTAAGCCACCAGACAAGAGGGGCAGAAAGGCGGCATGTGTTTACTGAAGTATACTCGAGTATGTGGGCGGTCAAGAACCATGTCAAGGTGAACATGGACAAAAAGAGGGATAACCTGGCACCAAGTCAGTTTCAGCTGCAGATAGAGTGTAGGTTGACAAACCGCGCATAGATATGGTTATAGGGTACTGGGGGATCTTCTGAGTTGGTGGCCGCGGACGTCCCTCTGTCTTGTTGCCTCCGATGCCTTGAGTCTCCAGGACGCGTGGGTTGAGTCTCGCCTGGCTGTGTCGTTGACTCGGAGTCTTCCCTTGGGGCGTTATCTCTAGATCTTGATGAGAAAACATGGGCCATAGTAGAACAACATCAACTCACGCTGCCCGTATGCGGAGGTAGTTCCAATATGTCAACCCAGACGACAATGCAAGTCGCACCAACCAAATACTATTCCAGGCAACCAAAGGCCGTGCGCAAGCATGAATTTGATCGATCGTATGATCCTGTGGGCTCTGGATTACTGAAGCAGCGCTGAGGAGTGCTATGACAGCGGCGGCCTAATGATCCGCCAGGGTAAGAAGCGTACTTTGAGACAAAGGGAAGCCAACCTGGAGGAAGTTATAAACTAATGTTCCGACTAGCGATACCAACGCCTTTCTGGTCCTGGATGCATCTGGTCCCATGCCTATCAACTCTTTCAGCTTCTGGAAGAATGGCCTCGAAGGCGGCTGGCCAGGTCGCGGCGGCGCTGGCGCTGGATGGGTTCCGCTGGGGGTTTGGCTGGCCTGTCTGAGCCATGAAGTGGGTCTTGCAGACCATCAGCGATCGACAGAGAAACAATTTTAAATCTGATTTACTCTGCAGGCTCTACATTGTTTATGGGTGAGGAAGACGCTGTTTCTAGACCACGTTGTACGGAGCGGCGATGGGACGCAGATATCCGAGCTCTTGCGGGTTGTGTTACGGTGGGGATGTCCCCAGTTGACTGGGTGCGGCGGAGCGATTGTGAATCGAGGGCGGGAGTATTAGACATAGTGAACGTTCAGAGAGAAGGAGCAACGAGGAGGATGAGGTTCGGGGATTGACGCCTGCGGCGTGTGCTAGTGCCTGAGAGCTGAGAGATCAAAGAGACTACTGTCGCCCAACACCTCGCTGTGCATCCACGTCGGCCCCGGTCGCGAGTGCGCAGCGTGCCGTCAAAAAGTACTAGACAACGAAACTGGCGAGCGATTCTAGTAGTAGGACGGAGACAAAGTCTTGCGACGACACGAAGTTCCACGGCACACACACAGCACTCCTTATGTACACAACTTCATCCGACTCGGAGTTCACTGGACATTTCTCTTTAGAATGATCAAGCTCGTCACTTTTGATGCCCTCCATACCCTCATCACACCAAGAAGGCCCGTTTATGTCCAATATTCGGAGGTCTTCGCGCCATTACTCGGTGTTCTAAGTCCGAGTGCCCTGCAGCGCTCGTTCAAAGCCAGTAGGTTAGCTTGTCCAGTCGCTTACGTCTCACCTACCTGCTTCGAGGCCTGAAGCAAGCACAAAAGGACAAACCTGCCTACCACAGCCAGTTCGGTGCTCACGGATGGTGGTCTGAGGTCATCAAGAGGACAGCCATAGGAGCAGGTGCTGACCCGCAAGGTATGCGGCCATTTCGTCTCCACACCAGAAACACATGGGCCTTGACAGGATGCATGCAGCAGTGGAAGCATCCCTGGACGAAATTGTACCTCAGCTCATGGGCCGCTTCAGTTCCAGTGAAGGGTACAAGCTCTTTGATGATGCACTTCCCGTACGTATGTCGTGAGCTCATCGCTCTCGCGTTGTCTGGCATCGCTGATGCATAAACCCCAGTATGTCAACTGCAAGAAATGGACGTTCGCACGGCGCTAATTAGCAATTCAGATGCAAGAATGCGTATGTTCTACCACATTCAGTACGCCAGAATGGTCGGCCCTGTTGATGCTACGACCACAGGTCTCGTTCTCGCCGACCTTGGGATATCCCCGTTTCTGGATCCTCTGGTCCTGAGTGAAGAGGAGGGTGTCGAGAAACCCGACGCAGAGATATTCCGACGAGCTTTCAAGCAGATCCTTGACAACACGACTCGTTTCGACCAGGTTGTACATGTTGGTGATGAACTTCAATGGTGAGCTTGCCTAGCTCTCTTCTGTAATTTGATAGTAACCATCAAAAGCGACTTTTACGGAGCCCAGGCTACTGGAATGCAAGCGCTACTGATCAGACGACCTGGCCCTGATGGAGATCAGGAAAACAAAAAAGCAGACGAAGATCTTCGAAATGTCAGTGTTGTCTCCAGTTTACATGAAGTGGTTGACTGGGTGAGATCACAAATTGCGGCGTAGACTACTCGGACGTGCAACTGCTGGGGGCTACTTGCGTTAACTAGATCAGGATTGACGTTAAGCAGTAGTTTGTATACGCTATAACAACTTGTGTCGTCGGGAATTACGACATTCTTGATTCCAGTAAGCGACACGGTATAGAACGCTCAATATTCAACGTTTCAAAATTTCACCTGAGCCAATTTACACCTCGAAAGGGTGATGAGTGGTTTCCTGACTTGTCTTCCAGATGAAATCCACCTCGACGGAGTTCCGAACACCCTGTAACCCTCATCCAGACTTTTGAGTTGCGTGAACTACGTGCAATCTTAGCCAGACAGTGAGACTGAAACATTATCATACCTCCGAAGGCCATCTGGCATGATGGCGCCGGAGGCCGGGGGAGTCAGCGCTGCCGATCAATTCACTGTCGATCATGGAAGCCAGAGAATGACGATTTATAGGAACACGGCGACGGGTGAGTTGTACGAGGTGAAGGATTCATTTGACAGTGCGAAATCCTTTGTGATGACGAAGAAATAACGTAAATTCAATAGACGAGTTGTTGCAGAGTCGTCATCACTTGTTTTCGCAGGAATAGTCCGAGTGGATATGTTGCAGCCAGAAATTTTCTGGATATAAATTGGGGGGCGAGACGTCGAATGGTGCAATCTGGGACTGGTGCTTGCGCTGCTACAACGAGCAAGGTGAATGTAATGCATTGGGAACGTGGTTCGTGAAAAAGCGACTGAAGAGCTGCATTAGAAAGAACCAATGTCTGACCACGAGTTCTCTTTCAGTGGCTTCAGGTAGTCCATCCTCATCACAGTTTTCTCTCTAGGCAGGACTATGTCTTGGATTTTGTCACCCTGCTTGAGCATCGTCCAACGTATGACACGGGGGTCTTGCCGTAGTTTGAGAGTCAACGAATTGAGGGTCCGAGGTGACGTGTCAAAGTACATGGTCCAATAGCTGGAATATGCAGTCAGAAACAGAGATGAGACGTTGGATCAAAACTCACTCTCCGATGGTCTGGCTTTTTTTATGTCTCCGCATCACTTGAGGTAGTGTTTGGGTTCCCCAGTATTCGATATTCCGAACAACTCCACCCTGGTCCATCACATGGCGTGCAGACATTGATACTAGGTCTTTGATGTGTCTCTAAACGTCGAGTTAAAAAACACGGCAATGGGCATTGCACTGGGGCACGTACATATTCCCTGAAATGAGCGGATATACACAGCATCTTGTAGAACGGCATTGTCAGGAAATCTTTTGGCTTTTGACGGCGATGATACTGGCCCCAGACGGCCTTTGTTTGTGAACGTTCACCTCCGAGTGATACGGATTACTAAGCAGAACGGGCAGGATATCGACATGTTTTTATTGAGCCCGTCGGCGAGCTCGGTTCAAGTCAGTTGGAATCAAGTTGAGCTTCAAAGCTTCGCTGCTCTTCCAAGCACAACCCATCCTCACCCCGTCGCAGCGTCGGCGGCTTGTTTTTTTTTTTTTTTTAATTTCCGACAGACTCTGGATGGTCAATTTCCCCGAGAAGTTTTGTGGCCAAGCACGTGTCTAATTGATGACACCGACGACTTATCAGTAAATGCTTGCCTTCGACTGGTGATTGCGGCCCGCATGTTCTCGGAATTGAGAAAATCGTATTCGATGAGATCCCCCCACACGCGGTGCGTTGGTTCGGACCGTAGCCTCGGAGCGATCATTCCTTTTCACGCCGACTACTCCCAAGTTGCCCACCCGTCGCAAAATAGAACGCTCCGCGAGACAGATCGTTGTCCGATTTCGGAGTCGCTGGCAAGACTGGTCTATCCGATTGCCTATCCCTTTTGCCAGCCGGGCTTGACGTGACCCAAATCCACCACGATAGAGCGTTCTGTGCTTGCGTAAGGTGGGCGTATTTGTAACCAGACAGTGCTTCTTCTCCGGCGATAAATGAAATTGATATAGAGAAATCCGGTCGTATCTCGCGTCATCCAAACAATGGTGCGACAGCCACGGACACGTACCTGAGGAGGATTGCACTGAGAACTCTGACCATTTCTGCAGACCGAGTATATTTCCGTCAACGAGCAGCGACCAGCGTATTGTCTCGGTTTCGGCTGCTTATTTATCGCAGCCAGACCCGACGTGCTCGTTCAACGCCGTTCAGTCGCTGCGATGGAGACCGTTCACAGGTCTCCCATCAGCATTGAGCGGCTGACCAGGATTACTTCAATAGTCCGTTGTCTGTCAACCCTGTCCTTCTGTCCTTGCGTCACCACCGATCGTCCCTTTCGTGTCTGCGTCTGTTTCCCGGTCTGATCAAGTTCTGGTAAGACCGTTAATCTAACTAGAAAGCGCCGTAGAATCACCTGGTGCACAACAGTTGCTATATTGCGTGATGTGTTCGCATCCATTCCCTTCTTCTCCAAGTGGTTTGGAAGTCTCCCTGTGTACCTGTAACGCAGCTCGTTTCTCCCGTGGTACCTGTTCATGCCCCTTGTATCGCCATCGAGTGCAGTGTCGGCCATGTCTCTGGTTTGCTGACTCTGGTTTACTACTTCCCCCTTCCATACTCTCCGTCCCGCGTGCATGCGCGGAATTACACGAGATCCTACCTTCTTGCAGCATCGCTTCTCTGTACGTCAATTTGGCCCATCAAATTAATCGCGCGTTCCGCCTATCCAATTCCCAGTTATTCCTTTTCTATCACCAAGCTTCTCCTTTCCCCTTCTTAAAGCATCGTTCGCGTGCGCAGACACCTTTTCGAGCTTCATCCTCTTTCCCCATCATGTCTGCTTCGTTGCGCCTTGCAGCCGAGGGCAACACTCGTCCTCCACGCCTCCAACCTTCTCCCTCCCTCCCAAATTTGCGGTGCGTACAAATGTTTTGTCGTATCTCTTCGTCTCTCTCACTGCCGCACCCACGTGACACAGCACGCGCAATATTTCTTCCGACCCTCAGTCGACGCGTCCACAGCCAACCACGCATAAATCCTCGTCTCAGATTACATCCCTCAGCCCTGCAAAGTTATCGTCCAACCTTTCGATAAAAGACGGCGACCTGCACCCAATCAAACGATCCCGTCAGCAGTCCAAGAACCAACACTATCTAACGCCGCCTCTCACCCCTTCCTCGTCACTCAGAAGTGACAGTACGGATCCAGATTCAACAGACCTGAGCGCCCCTAGCGATGAGCGACCCACCTCTCCCTCCCAAAACCTTCTCTCCAGCGATTCTGCTGAAAGCCGTTTCTTGATTGTGAATCTCTTGCTGTGTCACATGCGGGCTAAACTGACAGTGACAATTCAGATCGGGAACGTTCCAAACAACCTCTCCGAGGACGTAATTGGTCCGCATTTCCACTCACTGGCAGCGCTGCCGGATGACTCTCGGCCGAACTCGCAAAGTGTCTCGAATACTGTAGGGAATGTCATTCAGACCATCTATTATCGCTTCCAAGAAAAACGCGCCATCATTCTCGCGTTCTACGACATACGTGACGCAGAAAGAGTTAAACGCATTATAGAGGCTAATGGCTCGCATCCACATCATGGTTCTGATGTGGATGACAAACAGAGGCCCTCATACGAGACCACGGTGGGCAGCCCATGGATGGAGGCGTTGACTTGCTTGTTCATGACTCCAGATCATTTCCTACAAGTAGGTCTGTCTCGGTATTCCGTACCGCAGCGTTCTCAACCTCCCTAGCTCCTTGGTCAGTCAGCGTCAGCCGCCATGACACACACAGAGGGCGCATTTTGTGTGTCAGTGGGTGGAATGATGGCAGAGCGTGATCACAACTATTCCGGCTGGAGCAGAGTTCGCTTCTTTGTGCCCGTGAAACTCAAAAGCGAGCTGGCAAAGTATGGGGAACTCA
The DNA here is from genome assembly GCA_038093155.1 of Boletus huronensis. Lineage (NCBI taxonomy): Eukaryota > Fungi > Basidiomycota > Agaricomycetes > Boletales > Boletaceae > Boletus > Boletus huronensis. Next base: position 29,628 of record JBBPRS010000081.1, on the reverse strand, counting down.
AGTCTTTCCGCCTCCTGAAAGAGGATGAAGAGAAATGCAATCAGGTATGTTTTACTTTGAAGGACGTTATTACATGTGTACGGCACTTGGATTCCGATATTATCATAGTCGCTCGACTGCTTTCCGAGCTATTTGCCCAGTCACGGGCCATTTTTATTTTATTTTTCTTCCCGTCGATTCGTGTCTAACCACTTTGTACACTCGCCAGCTTTTCATGGTCGAGTACTACGACGTTCGTGCGGGGGAGTTAGCATGGGAAAGTCTGGACGGGCGGGTAGTTGAGAACATGAAACTTCGACTCATTCAACGAGATGTCTTACGTGGTGGATGTGGTGGGCTACGGGATCTAGACAAAGAAGATTTGGCTGGCCCAGAAGGTCATGTCGGAGGTGGACATACCGCGGAGCCGAAGACGCCCACGGCTTCCACGTACTTATCGCAGTCGCAAACGATCACGACTTCGAGCGACGTTCCCTTCCCTCTCCTGAATGACGCAGGAGCCTGCGACTATCCGAGGTCTTACGAACACGAAGGAGCCAACGCCGTCAACCTGGATGCAGGCTCAGTTATAAACAGTCACAAGTCCCCCATTCCTGATCGCCAGAAACCGGCCTCTCGTTACCCTGTGGACAGCATCGAGGCCATCACGGACGAAGCATTTTCCGTTGACCATCCTCACGAGCGCACTGGCCCCTTCGTCCCCGATCAGTTCGGTAGACGTGGATCGAACAATCTCTTTTTTGACGCTGTTCGTTCCCGCACATATCACAGGCCGGCTGACACAGATTACATGCGGACTGCCAGCATGAACCCCATGGCCTTTGATCGCCCACAGGTTTGTCCTTTTGAGGTCGCTCAGGTGGCCGGTGGCGCGACCGACCTGTGCACCCCACCATGTCCGGGAGCCCAGCCACACTTTGCGCATGACTATTTCACTCATACCGACCGATACGCTGGGGATACATCTATGCAGCCCTCCTGGGTCTCTTCGTCCCTTGTTCACGGTATGCAATACCCGGTCTCTTCACAGTCGCCTATGTCCATGTGCTCTTCCATATGCTGGGATGCATCCACGGGCACTTGGGTCGCTTGGGGCGCGCCAGGCATCCTACCAGAACAATGGTCTGCGTTTTCACCCTCCCCAGGGTATTATCACGGAGTTGCCTCCCAGGCTGTTCCCTATTCTTATCCACCACATGCATCTCCGTCTCTAGCCCATCACCCATACGGCACGACGACCAACCGTGTATATCCCACGACGTATCCGGCTTCTCCGCGGGCTCCTCCAGAGAACAATCAACTAGACATTCGCAAGATCGAGCAGGGCCTTGACACACGAACCACGGTCATGATTAAGAACATCCCAAATAAAATGACCGATAAAGAGCTCATTGCGTACATCAACAAAATTTGTCCTCGACGTATCGATTTCCTCTACCTGCGGATGGACTTCCAGAACGGTACGAAACTCATAATGTTGCACGGGTTTCGTGTAATTGATATTGCTTGCTCGGTAGGATGCAACGTCGGATATGCATTTGTCAACTTTATTGGTGTAGAGGATCTCTTGCGGTTCGCAAAGACGACGTTGGGTGAAAAGTGGTAAGCCATCAGCCACATCAACGTTTGAGCGGGCCATGATATCATGTCACAGGAATATGTATTCCAGTGAGAAAGTGTTGCAAATGAGTTATGCAAACTACCAGTAGGTCTTTGTGCACTAAATTGTCTGACGTCGCTAAAATGGATACGACATTGACAGGGGAAAAGAAGCACTTGTCGAAAAATTCAAGAATTCGTGCATCATGGACGAGCGTGAGGAGTGGCGTCCAAAGATATTCTTCTCCGATCCCGGTCCGAAACAAGGGTTCCCAGAGGAGTTCCCAAAGCCCACGCACATGCGTAGAAAGGAACGGAGCTCGTATAATCGCGGGGCACTATTTGTGCCAGGCATTAATAGCGGAACGGGATATCCCAAGACGTTCTTGAATGCCACGAGTACTCATCAACGCATCAATCGTTCATCAGCAACATCACAGGGCGATGAACGACCACGAAAACTCAATTATTCTACTAAGGACAGCAATGTGTAGTGACAGCCGCCGGCGTCACTTTGCACATTGTATGTAGAAGCTCCCTTTGGTTCTGATTATACCGCCATCTCGTCCTTTTACCCTGATTCCGCGCTGCTTGCATCTGAACATCTCGTCCCGTTGTATACGTACTTTATTATTTTATATTTTAAGCACTAACTGACACCAACTGTACTCGATGCTCTGTTTCCTCGCGCATGTCTCGATCTGTTTTTCTCGCTCGGTGTCGTCTGCCTTTATTCAGTAACGTCGAGTAGCGTAATTTATACCTCGAGATTCGAGAATACCTGAAATAAGGTTCGTTTTCGCCTGATCCGCGGATCACCCGCGGAACTGTAAACCTTCGCTTTCCTGGAGGAAAACATTCGGAGATGAAACAGACATCGACTCCGACGACGATGTGAGGCGATTGACCGTGTCGTAGAGATTAACCTTTGTGAGGTTGGAGTTTGTCGAGGTGCCGAATGCTACTGGCGTGCGTTGGATGAGGGTCTCTCTTCGAGATGGCCGGGGACGAGCGTCGTCCGAATCATCCAGGGTATTGGAGATGGTCGCAGGGCCAGGAAGGTGATTTCCCATTGTGAACATGACGGAAGCGCAGTCCCTCTAACTTGTAGGGCAGGCTGGCTCCAGCAGCAAACCAAAGCTCCAAACATTTGTGTTGATGTGCAAGTGAAGGTTGTTCCAAAAAAGGCAATTTATACGGAGTGGAACCTCTGCCACCACCGAATCGCCGACCGACTCACGCCCAACAGCGACGAGCCCATTTTGCACACCATCGCCAGTCATTCTGGACGTTCCACTGCCATCCAAGATGGACGCGCCGTCTTTGCCCAAGATAGAAGAGGAGAAAGCTCGCACCGCACGGCGTGTGAAGCTCAAGTCCTTGAACCTTTCCCTCGACACCCCAGGTCTGTCACGGCTCTAAAACGAAACTAATATGTCTCACTGCCGCAATAGAGTCATCGAAACTTGACTCGTCTCTCAGGCGTCACACTGCGTTCATCAAACGCATGCGCCAATCAATCGGTTCAGATAACCGCGACCAGATCATCAAGGACATTGACTCGCTTTCGCTCGAGAAATACATCGACGAGATAGCCGGCGCTGCGGTCGATGGTATCGCGCGATGCAAGACAGAGAAAGACGTCTGGTGCGCGGTGGAGGTGAGGAATCCCAAACTCTGGGCGTTTAAAACTGTACTCACATGCTGCCAGGTCATATGCACCCTCCACAGACGATTCCCAACTTCGTTCTCCCCTACTTTTGTTGACATGTTAGCTTCCGCAATCGCCGCTCCCTCAAGAGCAGCCCTATCCGCTCTCCCTTCCGATCAACGTGAGAAGGAGGACGCTGCAAGGATCACCCGCCAACGACCTGTCCTTCGGGTGTGCTCCGAGCTTGCTCTCGTCGGCGTCATCATGGATTCTCCGACAAGGAGTGGTGGCGAGTGGATTATGAGGGCTATTAAAGAATTGGTACAACATATGCTTCGCCGCACGGTCTAGACTGATATCCAACATAGCTATCAAACGATCCCACTCTGTCGTCTCTCCCTTTGCTTTCAACATTCCTCAAGTCATATGCTCGCCCGTATCTCGGATTGATGCCTGCACAAACCAAGCAAATACCTAGCGACTCCGAACCTGGCACTCTGTCCTCCATTACGACAAGTGAAACTCAAGGAAGCTTTCCTCCCCTTCTTAACGAAGACGAAGAACTTGTAGAACAGGACACACGCGATCGGTTCAAGCGCATGTGTGAAGGTTACTTCGACAATGTGGCCAAGAAACTAGTTATGGAACACAAGGTACGCGGATGTATCATCCTCCCACATTACCTGTGCTCCAACTTGGGTTATTCATAGCGCCTCCAAGAACAGGACCGTCGCAATCATGAAGCATACATTCGTTCCGGTGAAATATTCGAAGACAGGCAGCAAGCATACGAGAAAATGACCAAGGGATACGAAAAGCTCCTTGCAAGCTGCCAAACGTACGCGCAAATCCTCGCGCCATGTTTACCATTAACACCACAGCTCTAGCCTTTCTGAGTTGCTCTATCTTCCTCTGCCTGCGCTGCCAACTGCTTCCCAGAAGTCGGACTCGATCCAGATCGGGTCAAATCCTGGTGGAATACTTGGGGACGAATCAGAAGATATCTCGCTTGCGTCTGGTGGAAAGTGGGAAGATGAGGAAGAACGAAAGTTTTTCGAGGACATTCAGGACCTGAAGGATTTTGTTCCTAAGAGTGTTCTTGGTATCGAATCAGAAGAAAGAACCGACAAGGCAGCCGACGAAGAGAGAGAGAAAGCTGAGAAGGAAAAGGCAGAAGTGGAGGCGAAGAAACTAGAACAAGAGCTTGAGGGACTTAAAGCCAATGGGGATATACATACTAATGGGAATTATCGTCCCGGGGAAGGACCGAACAGCCCGAACGACGAAGAGGATGGGTGAGCCTAGCCGAGCTTTCGTGGATTTCTACTCGATGTATCTCACTGCGATGCGCTAAAACTTTCAGCGCAGTCACGCCTACACCAACGTCTCCTAGACCTTCGACCCCCTCGTTGTCTCCTCAACTCGCACCACCAGGTCCCTCACAACTTCTTACTGCCTTCTTGGCTCGCCTCCCAGATGCCACCAATCGGGCAATCATTGATCAAGCCGCCGTAGACTTTGCGATTCTCAATTCCAAGGCCGCCAGAAAAAGACTCGTTAAAGTGGGTTTCATTCCGTGGATCTTTCCTTGGGCAGCTTGATAAATTTAGACTAGTTCTTGACCGTCGTTCCGAAGAACAGAACCGACCTCCTGCCTCACTACTCCAGGCTAGTTGCCACCCTAAGTAAGTACATGTCGGACATAGGATCGGAACTAGTCGCTTCTGTGAGTCATCCTCATCCAACTCGTTGCAATTCGTACCTCTGAGCAAAAGCTGACCAATGTACCAAGTTGGATGAGGAATTCCGGTATTTACAGAGGAAAAAGAACGTCGTTAAAGAGCTTGCCGAGACACGAATCAAGGTATGTCGTTCTGTTCGGTGATGGTGTGTCAGTTTACCCCCCACTTAAACAGAACATTGTCTTTCTGTCAAACTTGACGAAGTTCCGCATCGTGCCATCGCACTTGATATTGCACATGTTCAAAGTCTGTCTCGATGACTTCTCGGGCACGAACGTAGAAAATATAGCCCTTTTGCTTGAAGGATGTGGGCGCTTTCTTCTACGGAGCGAGGATACCAGAGAAAGGTTCAGTACCATGGTGCGGTTTTGGCTCCGCTCGGCGTCAACTGTATCGGTGGCTTACTGTTATCTAGCTCGAGCTCATGAAGCGCAAACAAAATATGCAACATTTTGATCAAAGGCAGATCCTCCTGCTCGAGAATGCCTATTACCAGGTTTGAACTTATATAAGCAATCTAGGATTGGACACTAAGTATCTATTCAGTGCAATCCCCCAGAACGTGCCCCGCGTGTTGAGAAGGAACGAACTCCGATTGAGCTTTTCATTCGCTACCTTGTATTCGATGTTCTTTCCAAGAAAACCATCGATAAGGTGCTCAAGCTCATTCGGAAATTGGATTGGGACAATCCTGTTGTACAGCGCTCTTTGCACAAGGTTTTCACGAAACCTTGGAAAATTAAATACAACAACATTAGTTTGCTTGCGATGTTGACGTACGACTTACAGCGCTATCATCCTGCTTTCGCCATATCCGTTATAGACCAAGTACTCGAAGACATACGTCGGGGATTGGAGCAGAACGTATACAACACGAACCAACAACGAATAGCAACGATGAAGTACCTCGGAGAATTATACATCTACCGTCTGGTGGGCTCTAGCTTGGTGTTCGACATATTATGGTTACTTGTAACATTCGGACATCGTCAGTCTCGCTCCCATTCGCATTGCATCTTCCGCACTCACATTTTGTCCTAGCTGACGGGCAGCCATTGCCGCGCCAACCCTGCACGGTCGATATGCCAGATGACTTTTTCAGAGTTCGCCTGGTCTGCGTGATGCTAGACACCGTTGGCATGTGTTTTGACAGGGGCAGTCAGAAAAGAAAGCTCGATAGCTTTTTGGTATTCTTCCAGGTGAACGGTCTTCACTGTCCAACTTGCAAAAACACTGACACCAGACTCAGTATTATATCTTATGTAAAGAAGAGCTGCCCATGGATGCGGATTTCATGCTGTCGGACTCCCTTGACGTAAGGCAAATTTGTAACTTCCATGACCATGACCTCACCGCTGTGTAGGCTATCCGACCGAAATTAGCGATGCCGAAGTCCATCGAGGAGGCTGCCGCAGCAGTCGATGAAATGTTCAATACCGTCATGCAAAATGCTGGATGTGAGTAGTCCTCGTGGTCTTTCCTTTCTTAGCTGAGTATGTATCGAAGTGACAACTGAGGGTGATAGTGGTGATGATAGTGAGGATGATGGGGAACGGCCTCGACAAGATGACGAAGATGATGATGATACAGGTGGCCAGGAGTCTGCAGTGAGCATTGTTTTGCGAGTCTCCACAAAGAAAGTTACAGACGCCTTCACACAGGCTGAAGATCGCGCTCCGTCACCAGAATCCGTCGTGGTGCTCTCCGCTCAGGAATACCTCGGTCCCTCAGAGGAAGCTGATGCAGAGTTTGAAAAGGAACTTGCCAAAATCATCACGGATTCGTCTGTTGAGTCGAGAAAGATTGACAAGAAGGCATCCTGGTGGGACTCTGCTGTACTAGCTCCTGGCGCCAGAAAGAAGCGCGCAGATGACAATGAGGGCGATGCTGACGGCGAAGGCAACGCAACTAATGGCGAGTCGGTGATGAACTTTACAGTGATCACGAAGAGAGGAAACAGGCAACAGGTTTATCAGTCAAATAAATATCCATGCGTGATCTAGACTAATATGTTTGTTAGATGCGATATCTTCCCATTCCTACAGAATCTGCCCTAGCGGTGCATACTCGTTCGGCACAGCTTCAGGACAAAGAAGAACAGCAACATATGAAACGCCTAGTCTTGAATTACGAGCAGAGCCAAGAGGCTGAAGAGTTGAAAGGTAGTTTTCCTATGGCATCTGACAATCTAACATTATGGTGACCACTTATACGACAGCGTTGGAAAATCGAAGCCGGACTAGTGCGATTAAAATTCGCTATGTTGGCTAGGCGATGACTTGTCGCACTGGCGCAGGCCAATAAATCGGCGCATCACAGTAGCCTTTTCGCTCGGTCGCGATCACTGCGGTTCTCCGCACCCACTTCCCGGCTTCGCACTTCCGGTCAAGACCCACACTAGTCGCGATGACTTCATTGCGGTGTCTTGGGCGTACCTTCCCCAACGTCCACCGACTCCCAGGTTCAGTATCCATGTTGACGACCTTATGTACTTTGACGACCTCAAACCTTCTATGCAGCAATCTTCTAGTCATAGGTGCAATGCAACCATGACTGTAGCACTTTACGCGACTTGCATGTTTCCTAGAATCACTAGACATCAAAATCTGTAACACATTCCTTTCTTAAACCTCGAGTTCCCCTCAAAGTCGATTGTAGGGCCGAGATCCCAACGAGCACCAGTGAGTTAAACAACATTGGGTGGGTCTATGACCTTGGTAGCAGTGTGTTGTGTTTTCCAAGTGATGGCAGCACCCACCACGAGTGGATTTGAGGGATCCTACACTGCAAGTACTTGTGTAGTCCGCGATGTTAGTTGATTTGAAAGAAGCGATAGACCACTTTTCCACAATTCAGACCTGCCTGGCCACTCCCGATGGCTAACAATGCTCCGGTGTGCGTCTATCAATGGTTTGCCTCACAGACGGTCTGGTCACCAGACTACATACACAGTACTTGGAGAAATTATGCCAAGACTCGCACAAGTGGTTCAAGGCCACCCTATATTTTAAACTCGAGTCGACTTGTACGCGATTTGTAGAGGACTTACCACACTCGGATGGCTATATACTCAGTGTAGAAAGTGAAAAAATTTGAGGGAAGGGGTTTACCGAGGGGACGCTGGTGGTGACGCCTCCCATTCTATTGGAGCTTCATCCTCCTCGATCGGCTGAGTATCGTCAGTGGTAGCCCTTTCAGCGTCCTGAGTTTCAACTAGAGTGGCGGCTTCTGATGGAGGGGGCACCTCTGACATGTCAACATCTGGGACTTCAGGAACTGACGTTGATGCCTCAATATCATTTGCTCCGGTTTCTGATTCACCCCCCTTCTGCAGTGGTTTCCCCTTCTTTTCAGCTGGTGGTTTTGAAGGGAACCCGAAGAGGGTTGTCTGTCTTGATACGTCCTTCTTCTCCCTGCCTTTCCCTTTCCTGTTTGTGGCACCTGAATGCAATGGCGTGAGGTTTGAATATTGGGAAAGTGACAAGCAAGGAATCTACGTTGTTTGCTTTGATCAGCCTCGACGGCTTCGACTTTGTTGAAAAAACTCTCGCTCTGTTGGATTGGTTTGATGTGCTCGAGTTTCCGTGCGAAAGGATTTTTCTTTGCCTCCCCAGCCGATTTACGAGCAAATGGATTGTCTCCTAAACACGTTCAATCGTGATCTCTCAAAGTTTTTAAGGACTTGCTCACGTTTTGGAGAAGGAATGCTCGCATCGGTTTCACCGACTGCCCGTCGTTTGGCATCTGCATCGGAAGCGTTTGATGCAAAATCATCCGTTTCGTCGCGTTTCCTCTTCCCATCAGGGGAAGCCGAGCGCGTAGCTGTTTGAGCATATCGTGGATTGGATAGCAGACCAGGCGCGTTCGAGCTAGTGAATTCTGAGCGCTCGACGACTCCTGCTGAGCGCGTTAACCCCGGTCTCTCAATCTTGGGAGGAGGGTTGAAGTTTTGCAGTAGTTTCGGCCGTTCCATGTATACATCTTCTTGTTCGAGCCACCGCCTCCGTTCCCTTGCCTCTTCCGCCGGGCTTGGTCCATCTTCGCGCCACTGCTTGATCGCGTCAATCTTCTCCTGAAGACCTATCAACTTATAGAACCCTGCGAGCTGGCTGGCAGCAGCAATGGAGTGTGTGAAGTGCAAACGCCTGGTTAACTCCAGAACGCGAGGCGCTTTATCTGCTTTGCAGGCTGCTTGAATGAGTTTAATGATCGATTTATCGAGTTCAATTTCTCGTTTATCTAGCTCGGACGACGTCAGTTCATCACCTAGAGCGTCACGAGCCAGATTGATGTGCATCCGTTCTCGAGCAAGTCTTCAAAGATATAAGCAGGAAGCAAGGTCTATGTAATATCAACAACATACTTTTCTTCAATAGAAGATTCGACTGGATCCTTGTTTCGGAAAGGGAGTCTAATAGACAGTTCCTGCGTGAGTGGTCTCGGAAACCCTGGATGTTCTTGTCTGCCCTGTGACAAGCATAGGTTCCACCCAGGAAACAAAGATTAAGATATGCAAGTACCTTCAAGATGACACATGTTAAAGTATCTTGCGAAAGACCAACTGGCCAATACGATTCGTCCTTCCCTTGCTTACGTTCAAGGGTATTTGTGTCCAGTAGGCGCGCCCAGGTTGCACGATTGGGCCGTCGGAAGTTGATCATAATATGCACGAAACCAGCAGAATCATACATTGCGGGAGCCTAACAAAGAGGCGTCACTATGATATAGTAGCGAAGACGGCATAAACGTACCCCCTCAGTAGTTATACCGATCCATTTAAGTACATGGCCTTTGGGTATCGGTAATGGCTTTGCTTGGAGCACCTCAAAGTCATCGAAGGATATCAATGTTGCCATCAACCCCTGTGAGCCTAACAAGAAATGATTGAGTACGCCGCACAACATATAGATTTTACTTACCGTCGATGGTAGTGGCACCTGGTCTATGTATAACCACCACGTATTCTTCTCCAGCAGTCATAGTTACGTACTCGCCTTCCAGACCTAACACGATACGTTCAAGACCGGACCCGCTCAAAAACGTGAGGTCTCCAGCACTGGTGGCGATCACAACATTCCCTTGACCCTGGATATCCCCTCCAGATGACGACGGATCTCGTAATGAGCGCATAGGTCTTTCTCCTCCAGCAGCTAGACCGAGGACATGCTGACCCAAAGGAAGAATATAAGTCCAGTCACCCTGGGCTGACCAGGTTCCGTAGGGCTTGTATAGCACCTGGGCGGGGTGATCCAGCTCAGGTGGGCAAGCGAGAAGCGCGCCTCGTTCACCTAGGCAGTACCTATCAACAGAGGTGGAACGGAGGACATCCAATGCGCTCACCTAGATATCCCACATCATACTTAAAAGGGTCTGAAAAATGGTAGCTCTTGCGCGCCGAGAGATCATGAAAGCCGATGTTGACTATGTGATGTGTGTCCTGATCTGTGACGTCAATCCATCCAACCATGTTGTACGCTACATGGGAGTTCCGTATTGGTTGATATAGATATATTTGTGCACAAATAATGGAAGCCTACCGAGGTACCGTTTCTTGCCATCCATTGGCGTTGATCCTGGTTGGAAAGCTGGTTGTGCCTTTGTGATGCTCACTACCAGATCTCTCCTGAGCAAGAATAACAGTTTATTTCAATAAACATACCCATTTCTTTCACAAGCCCATCCCCATCCACAGCTCGCCTCTCGCCATGTTCGTCCTCCATCCCAACGCCGATGTCATCGATTATCCAGTCATCGCCATAGCCATTCGTTGTTCCAGGAACACCAACACCATCCCCGTTAACTGGATCCTCTCCCCACAATGTTGGTGTGGATTTGCGTTTGACGGGGACACCCTGCACACCACCCGCAGCAGTTGCTCTCACAGGATCTGGTGAACCTGCAGGAATTGGGTCCCTCCACCAAGTGAGTATTCCTCCTGTATCTGCCCATGCAAGGAGGTTCTGAGATGGCGAAAACGCAACTTGCGTGATCAATGCATCGGGAGAACCGGCGTGTCTGCCAAGATCGTGTCAGACTTTGTTCTGTGTGCGCGCCCACTGCTCACCGCCAAAGAACATGCTTTGTCTGGGTGCTCCAGATGAGGATTCCTTCCTTACAAGCACTCGCGAGATACACTCCGTTAACAGAAAGTGCGAGCGCCGTCGTGGCGCCTGTTGCATTGGGGTCTGAGAGGCTGAAAGACTTGTCCCAATTCGGTCGCGAGATGGCAACAATTTCTACGCGAGGTGGGACTTAGTGGTTCAATCAGGTAAACAAAGGCACCGTACATACCATGGGTCCTAGAAGGTACGAAGAAATACTGTCCAGATGGGTGCCATACTACAGAACAATCATGCATGAACTCTGATGATCTGAGTTAGAGCGACTTAGCAGGAGAATGTGTTAGGAAAGCAGGGAAATGGTATTACTCGGTATCTGCCACGGCCGGAATGATGCCGTCGATAAGCTTCTCGATCTTTGGCTCGCGCTCAGAGACGTCCCATGCAGTGATCGTGCCATCAGCTCCACTAGCAGTCTATAGTTCGTTAGTCCGTGGTTTACCAGTATATACACGAAGTATACGCACAAGGAGGGTCCCTGAGGGATGCCAAGTCAACTTTCGTACACATTTCTTGTGGCCACCCAGAACTTGAACGTTGGTAACCTCTTTCAATTCCACAATCTTGATTGTTGTCTCACTGAGAATTGTAAGCAGTCAAACAATGTGGAGTAAAAACGAGCGCACTCCGTTGCAATAGCGATGCGCTGCCCTGCGGGGTCGACAGCAACGGCCCGAATACATGCACCAGCTGCGCTCATGATCAATCCATGGAGATCGGGTTTGCCGTGAAGGTAGCTGCGGACTTCGGAGTCTTTGCTTCCAGACAACCAGTACTCGTTCTGATGCGACATAAATCATTCAAGAATGGCACGCGTCGCGGTTATACATCAAAGGAAACGGTCCACGATTGAAGGAACGTACAGAACTTGCGATAGCTGTTATTCCCTCGTCGGCTTCATACGCGACTTCTGGTTCCTGATATTGATCCTTGTCCATTTGCCATATCCGCACCAAGCTGTCTGAGCCGCCGGTATATGATAGCCTTGACATGATGCAACGCGAATATTGCGGTACACCCCGTCAGAAAAGAGAGCCCGTCTGCATGTAAAATGGCTCACTTTCCATCCCGCGAGAAAGCGACACACGTGTACCCGGGTTCATGAGCAGAATTAGTGAGCGTCTTGGTTGCGCTCGCCATAATCAACGATGTTCGAGTTCAGAGAGTGTGCAGTCGCGTACCAGTCACGCTTCGCGTGTTGTCACCTCACGCGACTCGTGACATCACCCCCCAGTAAATAAACGATACTAGATATGTACAACAAAACTGGAACAACACAAATATCCGTTGATCAAGAATCATACAGCCAGACAGGCTTCTAATAGCTTATTGAAAAGGTCATCAAGAACCGCTCCCTTCGAGCCTCCAAACCCTTTAAATTCCAAACAGCGCAAAGGCCTCCCAAGTTGCTTTCTCTTCTGCAGGAAGGATAAAACGACATCCCAATCAAAGTGTGGGCTGCCAAAATGTAATGCATGAAGCTTTGGGAAGGCTTCTCGCCTCGCGTCATGCGCGAGGTACATCAGTACCGAGTCCACGCTATACCTCGAAATGGAGAGGCCTTCGATGTTAGGCGCGGTGTGAACGAGGGCGCTGGCGATATCGAAACCCTCAAATGGGCTGTTAATGGTGACATGGCGGAGGGAAAGGAATCGAGGCGCCTCCCGCTTGAGGTGCCGCAAGAACAGCTGGATTTCCCTCGGAGATGAAACATTAGTAAAATCAAGGACCAGCTCTTCCAGTGCTGGAGTGATAACCGTTTCCATGAGCCCTGTCAGGTAGACCCGCGAGATGTCAGGGCCGGGTCTGAGCATCAAAGACCGCAACGAGGGCATTTCAACAGCATCTATCATACGCGAACGATCAAAATCGACGACCTCGTCGAGGAGTGCAAGACGAGAAAGGGACTGCAATCCAGACAGGAGGGTAAGAAAGGTCGCTGCTGGGAGGCCGAATGCTGGGAGCCCAGACAAAGTAAGCGAAGTAAGAGTTTTGATCGGCATGGTGGTCGAAATCGATATCAGTTCCCCGAGCTCCAGGCGCGTCAACTTGGGAAACGAGGAAGAGGAGAACGTGGGCTCCCACATACCACCCCGTGGATGATGGAGAATGATTTCCTCCAACAAAGGTGCCCGACTGCGACCAAGGCCGTCTAGCAGCTCTGGAACAAGGACGTTGGTGCGTATTTCCAGACGACGACAGATGTGCATATGGTTGAGTATGGTGCTAGTGACACGCGAATAATCTGTCGCATAGGCTTGCCGTGGATGAATTCCGCAAACGAAGTGCTGTTGGAAGGCGATAACCAATGGCAATCCCCGCGAACGGGTGAGATATAAGTCGACTAAGTCAACGGACTGCTTGACATAGAGGTGAATGTACGTCCAGAGCGATGGTGTTCCAATGGCTACCGCGCGCCAGTATTTTGAGACATGAGATATCAAGAGCTCGGCCCTCATGACCGGCCACTCCTGTTTGTCGGGTTCGAAAGGGGATGATCGAGGCTCCATGGAAGCACCTGACTGTCCAATCGCTTCCTTGAAGATCATTCCTAGAACCTCGACTGGCAATACAGAAATGTCTGAGTGGGTACCCCCAGAACTTCGGAGTAGTTCCTCGAGGCCCGCGGCCTTGCGATACATAGAATCCAGTGCACGCTCTGATTCCCGTATCTTGGACATGAGTTGGGCAAACTCTTTCTCCATAACCGAGGGGGGTTGAATCATATCTAGTTTTGGGGTATGATATACGATAAGCAACACCACGGTTATTTTGTGCTCGAACAAGCTGACCTTCGGGATTGGAGGAGTACAGCAGCGCCTATTCGTCAAGCTAGACGGCAGCCTTTATACGAGATACCTTCGAGGCAGTGACCTTCCGCGACACCGCTGGCCAGCGAATGGGTGTTCATTCCTTGGCAAGGAAGCGAAATTGATGAATAACAGACAGATACTAGCGTCGATGGGTCTCTTGGCATGCGATACTTATGCAAGGCATGGACTGCCGACTCTTACCTTAGTACGTTTCGGCAGAATTCAAGAAATCTAGAGTCCAATAAATAGGGCTTACTCGGAATATTCCACCGCCTAAGTTCTAAGATGACGGCCTGCTCCAACAACACGTTGCAGAGACCGAACAACGTTCATAACACCAGGTTCATATGACGGGGCGAACGGACATGAAATCGAATCTGAGACGTCATATATCGTCACCCATCAGCCACGCATCCTCGGTGAGGTAGTACAGCCCGTGAGTAACTCTCGTATCAATGTGGAGTGCAGGGGCATTTGCGGCCGTGCAATGCTTGACGGTGCTGCAATAGTGCTGATGAACATCTCGTAAGTTCAGATAAGACGACGATATTCACAATCATCCTAACAAACTCGTCGTCGTCAACTACCGCGGCAAAAAGACGGAGAAACGCACATGCTTAACATATACTGACCCTCTAACGAGGGATGACATACCCGCAGGGTCGATGCCAGTCCGGGGCGATGCAATGCCTTACGATTCTTCTCCCAAGGGCTTAGGGAGTTCGTGATAAATGAGCAGTATTTGATGTTTTGCGCGCGAACTCGGTATAGCATTAATGCCCAACTTATGTTGTTTAAAAGTCCAGCTACAGGTGTTTTGGACACCAACAAACAGCGCTGTCCCGGGAATTGTCGATTTATCTGTGCACAGAATGGCACCAGTCTTCAATTGCAAGTTCACGTTGTTTACAACCGGCCCACGGTGCGAGCATCAGGACGCTCTTTGACGCGTCCACGATCGAGTAATGAGCAGTGCGCTCAAGCCTCCGAGTCGCTAGTAGCAGATTAGGAGGGCGAGGACGCAACGCAGTGACTTAACAGCTTCACCGAAGGCGCCGGCAGTTCGCTGGCTATGATACTGATCTGTATGGATGCATCGAGCCTGAGCTCTGGTCAGTAGGTACGTCAAAAGTGTGGATAACAACAGGTGACTACATACTTAGGTTCTATGACCGCGCATGCTGGCCTGTCGTCGGAATATCGTGTACGTACCATGTCTGACAATGAAGCATAGTCGGAGCCGCAGCCCATCCACATTGGTATGTAATGGACCAACCCCGCATCGTGCCAGACATCAACTACGGACAACGCTCCATCTTAGGCCGTCCTTCCCGGCGATAAGTAATCGTGACGAAACGTGCATGATGGCATGCAGGTTAAATAAGCCATATCAAGCGACCCTAGCCCTAGGCATTAAAGGCAAGCTCACTACGCCGACCGATCAAACCTTGCCCCTTCAAGTTCACAATGCCCACGTACAGAGATGTCGAGGTATGGATGGAAGACTCGCAGCACCGGAAACTCAACCACCAGGAATTGACAATCGATTTGGTCGATGACCGAACACTGACTGTGAAAACCGAGATGATGAAGGATGAGGTTAGTTTCAGTCGATTTACGTATCACCTCTAGACGTGACCCATAAGTGCAGCTCTACACCGTTCATTGCCTCTCTCCAATATCCGTGTTTTGTGATGTTTTCGTCACCAATCCGTACCGCCCTCGCAAGCGTGCTGCAAGATTTCATCTAGACAAAAACCTTGCGATATCCATCAATGCTTCTGGTTCATCAGCGAATCATACAGAAGGGCAATTTAAAGACCAAGGGCTAAGAACGCCAAAACGGCCATTGAAACATGGTGAGTACATTCCTGTTCCGGATCCAATCTAATCCTCAGAGTGCCGGAATATCATGTAACCTCGTAGGTAAGCTGGGGAGTGTCGAGGTCGAAATCCGACGCATTGGCGAGATCATCAAGGGAGAACCCAGGGAAGAATATGAGGTTAATGGAGATGAAGAGGTTGCAATAGAATTCTCCATGATCGACGATTTCAATCAACCTCCCTGGCTTGTTTTTCATTTTGACATCAGTGTCAAAGAATCACTGGCAACTTTTGCTCCAACTGCGGAGCACATTAGGAGACCTGTGCCACATAAGATGGTCAAGAATCAGAGTCAGGCCACGACTCGGAACAGGAATCAAACCAGAATCTCTAGTATGGAGGGTGAGTCCGATCGGATAGTAGAGACAATAACTCTTGATCACATTTATTTACTTCCTTGCTAGGATCAAGCAACAACACATCTCGCAAAGCAGGTTATGAGCATCTGTACAAGCCATGGAAACGCCCTAGGGAGCGTGATGGCCGTGATAAGTCTGACGTTGGCGAAAGTTCTCGGCTACATGTGTGTTAGATCCCCATTGCTCTTGGATGTCCACCTGACTCCTCCAATTTCCTTTCAGGAAGAATACCAGAAAGAGGAGGCTGAAGAGCAGAGGCTTCTGCAGAAGTTACAGGTTAGTGTCGTGAGGTTCGTTGATCTTACCCCTCAGAGTATAACTGGGTAGTAGGAGCGACTGCAAACCAAGAAAACAAGAAATACGGAATTACGTAGACTGCTCGGGGAGACACCGTGAAATACTGGAAGTTGAGGTACAAAAGATACAGTCTTTCACAACTTTGCCTTGTTCCTTCCCCCATGCCCTACATCGACACCCTCTTCCTGCTTCATCACATTCTCGAAATTTCTGTACTTGTAGTACAGCTTGAATGACTCTGGGTTTGCAACTGTTCCGCTTGGAACGACGTCTACACCCGAGACAATTTGCTTCACGGTAATTTCGATCTTCTTGCCGTTCACTGTATACTACAGAAAAAAGAGTCAGTTTCACCGTGTCGGCCAGGGAACATGATTACCCACAGGTATATCCTCCACTTCAAATATTCCTGCAGGTTCATGCCTCCTGCTCAAGCCTTCCCGGATCACATGCCTAATTCTTCCTCTCAACTCCTTCCCCAGTTTTCCCTTGTGCCCCTCCTTCATCTTCAAAAGCAGGAGTACTCTTTCGTCATCTTCACCTGCCCTTCGCTGTCCCACGCACAGAGCATCCTCCACACCTTCCAGCCCCGCAGTCTCCCCGTTGACAAGCTTATAAATTTCAGCGCTTCCAAACCGCACACCACTGGGATTAAGAACCCCATCGCTTCGCCCTAAAAAGACGAACCCGCCGGTAGCAGGGTTACGAACGACAAAATCGCCATGCCGCCACACTGGAGTACCATCATGCCCAGGTGGGAAAGAGCGGAAATACGCCGAGAGGAATTTGTCATGTGTAGGAGTATCGTTCAGGAAGTACAGAGGAATCGACGGATGTGGGCGAGTGATGACGAGTTCTCCAGGTGTGCAAGAACTAGCAGGGATGACTTGACCAGACGGGGAATAAACGGAGACCGCGATGCCGAGGGATGGGCCTTGAAGTTCTGTTTCCACGGATCATCAAAAGAGGCTGACTCGATACGGGAAGGAACTTACCGCCAGCATAGAGAGGAAATGACAGCACGGCTGTCACGACTATACCATCCATTGAGATCAGTGTTTGTCTCAACAGTATCAGGGATTGGGAACTAACAAGAACAAAACACGTCTGTACCTCCACTCGTGCTCCCAATGTGCACATTTCCACCGAAAGCTTTCTCAGTCCAGGTCATGAGTTGAGCTGTCAATACCGCGCCGGTCACTATTATTTCGCGAAGGCCGGTGAAGGGTGCAGTTGATGAAACGAGGGAGAGCGGATCAATATTGCGCGCTTGCAGCTCCGAGAGAAAACGCGGCGAGGTACCAAAAACTGTGACCCTACACAAAGTGAGACAGATTAAACTCGAGCGAAGAGAGGGAGCAAAGACACCTTACCCAGTCCAATCGATGAATTTCAGGTATTCCCTCGCATCAGGGTGAAACGGGGAGCCTTCGTATAATATGATGTGTGCTCCACATGCAAGCCCGGAGAGCATGAATGGCCACATCATCCATGCAGTCTGTGATTCTGATGAGATCACAACGCTTCAATCTAGGTGTTTACGTACGGTGGTATATTGAAAGTATACGTCAGTCTGTAACATCCCAAAGCCAATGTTGCAGTCCTTCTTGCTATTTACAAGCGCACCCTACGAAACAGGAAAGACGTATTCTGAGCACCGATTCGGTATCAGTGAAACCGAGACTCACCCCAGCAGCATGTACAATGCATTTCGGGGGACCACTGGTTCCCGAAGAATACAATATGTACAGAGGATGATCGAAGGGGAGCTGTTCAAATGTCAATGGATAGTCTTCAGCCGCGGATGACGGGGTCAAGAATGCATCAATAGTCAGGCTATTCGTACACGGGAACGGTCTGGAGATTCAGAAGACCATCAGCTCCATGGAAACATAGGACCTACCAGTCAGGAACTTGCACCAGGTCCCCGGTCTTCTCGCTTCTCAACACGACGGCTTTTTCTAGCCCGTATCCACCCATCCTCAAGTCTCTCTCCACGTCTGCAATCTTGTGGGTAATATTGATGGTCTTTCCTGCGTAAACTGTCTCTGAGGAAGCGAAAAGGATCTTTGGACGAATCTGGCGGTATCTGTCAAGGATCCCGGAGGTACCCATGTCTGTTGCCGTACTGGAGAATATAGCACCTATGGAGGCGGCGGCGAGAGCTATCACGACACCACTGACAGAGTTAGTGATAATAGCTGCTCGCGATGAAATTACCCATGGCAAGGTCGCGAGCTCGAATTATTATCATTCGACATGGGACAGCAGCTGCTTGAACGTACCAGCAACCCTATCGCCAACGCGTACTCCGGCCCTCTTCATGCCAGCAGCCATGACGCGCACCAATTCCCTTAACTCATGGAAACTGTACTGCTTAATACCACTGAACTGAGCCTTACCGGCTCTAGCGGGGATAAGATCGTACTCGTAGACCGCTGTGACAGCGGTGGCAGAGTCATCCCTCCAGAGTAGGTTCTCTGCATAGTTGAGACGCGTGCCGGGGAACCAGGATGGGCGTTCAGGGATAGTGCCAGGTACGATTATCTTTCGTGCCAATGGAGACTCTGAGTCAGAACGCTTCCATTGGAGCTAGTGCTTGACGAGGGCATCGTACCTGGTCCGGCCGAGGTGGAACGGAAGCTATTATACCCATGAAATTCCACAAATCAAGCCAAAAGGTGTAAGTGGACACCGAGTAGGCATGGAGATCATTGTAGTCCTCTGCAACACGGCTTCAGCTCAGCTGACTAGTCACCTCCGAGGGCAAGAACGGCGCTGGAATAGGCGCACTTAGCTTCGATCCTCGCTTCATGTTGATTTCCCTCCTCAGCCTCTCGCAGATTGCATGGCCAGGGTGCACAGGGGACCAGAGCAGTTTAGATTCATCAAAGTTATATGCCGCAGGAGACGCCATTGTGACGGTCGCTGAGGGCCCGTGAGTTTACTAGCTAGGTCGGCTCAAACACGGAACATGGGGTCCCGGACGGCGACTCGGATGTCGTGCGCCAGGCCAAGTATAGCCGCGGGAACGAAGTGAATGCGTTCACTCGAAATTACAGGGTGTAGCACAGAGAAATGAAGCAACAAGTTATTCGCCATCCGAGCTAGCAACATCGCTACCTTCGTCATCCTCCTCTCGCTCGCGCATCGCCACGTCTTGGGATTTCGACGAGCTTCGTACAGGATCATTACTCACGTCTGGTTTAGTGGCAGCAACAAAACCAGTGAGTACAGTAGACCCTCCACCCTTCTTCCCTTGAGCATTCTTCCACGCATGGGCCATTTGCAAGAGCTTGAAAGACGCTGGGTTGACTTCCCTCTCGTCGTCGGCAAATACAAGTTCCCAATCTAGCACACGTTACCCACATGCCCGAGCGAAAAGAGATAATCTCACCTTCTACGACTTGACCTGTCACCTTGTCGACGTGTTGTTTTCTGCCTACTATTGGCATCATGCCTTGTACTTTAGCTATATCGGCCTCGGTACCATTGGCCTCCTCGAATGCTTTCCATGCCTCGAGCAAGGCAACCCGCTGCAAATACCAAGGTTTGTCATCTGATCTGAGAGCTCAGTTGATCCAAGCGCACCTCAGCCTTGAGCTCCTTGTTTCTAAGATCTTTGTAGCCACGTTCGAACACCTGCCGGGCGAGAATGGGATCTCCTGCAATCACGCGGGGCTCCGCATCCTCACTCTCCTCTTCCTCCTCCCTCATCGTCCTAGGAAGTGGTATGCTGGTACCCTCGAATTCTGCGTACGAGATCCATACTTTGTGATGGCCACTCAGCGAAATAAGGCGTTCGTATAACGAACGCGCCTTTTCTCGGTCACCCTGTTCATCGACCTCGAAATCGATGTATGCTTTCCACAGGATTTCTGGCATCGAGAGCGAATGCTGGGAGACTCCGAGTTCGAAGATAGCTTCCGCACGAGCAAAGTCTTCCAAAGCCGTTTCCAGCTCTGCATATTTGATCCACGCAGCAGAATTCGTTGGGTCATACTATTCAAGGGTTGTGGTGAGCTGCGATGTATTATCATAATGCCGAAGCATACCTCCAAGTATTTTTCGTGGAGTGCACGAACCCGATCGAACTCCCGTAACTGGGCATCGGTCAGCGCATGTCGGAATAGGAACAAGATATCCATCAACGTACATCCATCTCAAGCTGAACGTAGCCCTTGAACAACGCCTCCTTTGGACACATCCCAATCCCGCTACCTAGTATCCTACGGGCTGCAGGAAGGTCAAGCTGCCGCACCTCAAAACGCGCAGCCATGATCCACAACTTGGCAAATGTGAATTGTTTGTGAGGGACAAGGTTGAGTGCGGTTCGATAGACCTGCCGAGCGCGCTCGTAGTCCTAGAAACGAGATTTGAGAAACAAGACGCTTGAGCTTAGAAGGCAGTACCTTTGAATCTATTTCTTCAAACAGCGCATAATCCAGCCACAAGAAGATGTACCGTCGCCAATGACGTTTTTCCTGTCCAGGTGGAACATGCGACACAGCACGCTCATACACCTCCCGAACCCGCTCTACCGCAGCGTCCTCCTCCTCTTTTGAAGCACCCTCATCCCGCAGAGTCCGCAAGGCACCCTCTTCCACTCGTATATAGTCGAACCATACATCATAGTTGCGGCCGTCGTGGGCCACTTCTTCTTCGTACTGGATTCTCCGTTTTCCTAGCACAGTCGACTCTAGGACGGAACGAGTGCCGTGTTGTTTTTCAAATTTAGTATACGCGGCGTACAATGTCCCCGACTTCGAGCGAGGTAGACGTTCAAGAGCAAACTGAAACTAAAACGTTAGCAGCAAAAAGAAACAGAGTGCAACAATCCCTGCCTTGTAAATAACACGAGCACGCTCGTACTCCTTCAAACGTGTCTCCATCTTTGCAAATGCGTTGAACACAGCTTGGGCCTTCTCAATCTGTTCCTCTTCGTCGCCGAAGAATTGTAACGCGGTCTGGAAAACTTCTCGTGCCTTCTCAAGCTTCCCCCTCTCTTCCTCAAACTTTGCCCACTTTACCCAGACCCGTGGCTCCGGTCGAACGGCTATCCAGCGCTCGTAGATCACGCTAGCCCTGTCAAGTTCGTTGTATCTTTCTTCCATCTTGATATACGCTTGCCATGCTTTATCATCTGGTTCCCACTGCATCCAACGCTCGAAGACCTGACGGGCTCCGGGAACGTTCTGGAGGAGTTCCTCCAAATAGACATACTTGTACCACAATTGGTCCACTCGAGGAAGCAGTGTCACGGCACGGTCAAAAAGGTTACGGGCATGTTGTACGTTGCGTGATTTCAGCTCCATTTCAGTGTAGCTTAACCATAGCTGCACACTCCGGGGATCGACATCCAATGTGCGCTCAAAGACTGATCGGGAACGGTCGAACTCATTTTGACTGGCCTAGATTGGGCGTAAGGGATGGTTTAAGACAAAGAGTGTGATACGCACTTCCCAGTTAGCATATTGAGTCCACTCTTTTCTGTGAGGTGGTTGGCCGAGGTGATTGAAAACAAGACAGAGGAAACTCACATGCTGCCCCTTGTACGCCGAACTCGCTCCTCGAATTCTTTGCGCTTCCTTCCTCGATACTCGTGAAGCTCTTCGAAATCTTCGACGCGTTGCTTTGGGGCACGGAATGTTGATTCTTGGCGCTCTTGAGCCTGAATGGCGGTGATCAGAACACATAGACTACAATGTGTCCCACAGACAAAGTACCTCTCGTAGGAGTTGCTCAGCGGTGATCTTTTAGAAAAATGTGAGACGATAGTCCTGATAGTGAGCGGTTTTGTACTGACCTGGACCGCCGCTGGGGCTCGGTTTCTTATTCTGCGGAGAGTTCAGTGTGTGACGATCGTGAGTGCGAACGACTGAACCTTGGTGCCCTGCCGTCCTGCATGATGCTTTACCGCGTCGTATAAGTTGGAGAAAGATGGCTAGCAATTACT
The DNA here is from genome assembly GCA_038093155.1 of Boletus huronensis. Taxonomy (NCBI): domain Eukaryota; kingdom Fungi; phylum Basidiomycota; class Agaricomycetes; order Boletales; family Boletaceae; genus Boletus; species Boletus huronensis. The sequence continues at coordinate 7,208 of JBBPRS010000081.1, read as the reverse complement.
CGTGCGTAAACACAGACAAATATCAACATCTAGCCCTACTCATCCAACACTTCTTGTACCCCTCTACTGCCTAGTATTCTCTCTAGCTTGAACCGATCATACCGACAGCAAGCCACGCGACAAGTTACATCGCTTGGGTCCACTCCATCGTCAAGGAATGGGTAAGTCAGGAACTCAGAAAAAAACTGAGGGTGGGTAGGTGGCCCATAGAAAAGAATGTTACGGATGCCACGGATTTTGTACCTGGAGGAGATTTCGGATGTGTCACGAGATATGAGCAAGGATGGACAAGAAACTCACCGGCGATAAAAATGGAATCGCTCACTAATCAGCAAGAACGCCTTTTTTCCGGAGAAAAACGCCTGGCGAGCGCGGGATATATCTTGGTTTGAGGAATACCTGTTCAACAAGCGGTCAGCTAAACTTCTACCCACCTGGAGGTACACCGCAAACCAAAAGAAGTCAATACAGCTGAGAACACGGAAAGTGCTTACTCAGAAAGCACGGTAAAACTTGTCCCGCTCATCTTTCTAAAGTAATTGTGAACCCGGATGAAGTCGAAGGAAGAAGGAATGAACACCACGGTGTTGGCGCTTTGCACCGCTGACTTTAACACCTTGGGCAGAAGCTTTTCATCGCAATATATGAGAATACTGCTATTTGAGGGTATTGAAGGGGAAAGTGATGAAACAAACCTGGGTGGTAAAATAACTAAACCTCTTGTCCGCCTCCTCCCTCGGATTCAAGCAGTCAAACGTAAGGAATGTCTGTTATCGAATAAGAATATTCCTCCATAGGCATAACAACCGACAGGATACACACATGATCGATCCCCTCTGGGACCTGTAGTGCTGGCCATGATTTCTCCACCCTGACTTTTCCCGCCACGTTCTTGAGGGATGTGTTGTACAATGATCGTGTTTCGGGCGTTTCAAATGGGGAGAGGAGGATAGATTGCCTCAGGTACGCCGAACTGAGAGTCAAAGGTCAACAAACTACCGACAAGTGGAAAGGGCACAGCAATGAGTTGGTCAAAGTTAGTTAGGCTTACAATCCATCAAGATACCACGGTCTGATACGTGAAAAGTCGGCCTCACGCGACTCTTTGGGCAGCTTGTTCAACTGAGAAAGGACAAACTAAACGAACAAAATGTGAAGAACATAGAGAAACACTCAGAAGGTTGTACTTGCCTGGACATGGTCCCAATTTTGCATCGTAAGCGCATTCATCTGGTCAACAACTAAAATCTCAATCGATGACAAGAAATCGGAGTTCCTGCGATAATAATAAGGATTAGGTCCCGCTCTGTGACAACGGAGAGTTAAATGGGGAGCTGACTTTTGCTTTTCGATCGACATTCTTAATCCCAAAGGACTTGCAAGGATTAAGTCACAATTATAAAAATCAGAGAAAAGCTTCACGCTCCTCTTGGTCATCTTGACTCCAAGCCTAAAGTTGTCATCCACATTCCCTTTGAACATTTCCACGTGATCTGGGGGATATGTACCAGGTGGTGCGATAGCGAGTTTATCTACTGCATCAGGTGGCAAGCTGTATTCCCCTAGGAAACGAGAATGGTTTTCGATTTGAAAGGATGGAGAGGGGGTATGGGTGGTTAACGCGTTCAGCCAAGCAAGCGCGGAGGAACGGAAAGGAAGGAGGAAGAGGATGGACGGGCGGGTGAAACCTTGGTCTTGAACGTCTTCTGGTGGATCAGAGGAAGTTGACTTGGTATGCGAGATACGATCATTATTTTTGAGTACGCGACGGCGTTTTCTAAGCGGATTTCAGCGTTGCATGTTGGGTGGGTTTGTAGACTTACTTGGTTACATGGTCAAGGGCATGTAGTGTAATCACCTCACGAATACATTGGTGATGTTCGAGGGTGACGGAAGTATGGTAGATATCGAGGTGAGCAGAAAGAACAGATAGTAGGTCGTCCTGAATCCATGTGTGCTCTGCTCCAATGTAAGGAGAGGAATAACAAGAGAACTGGGGTGATAGTACCGGCTGGTTGTTTAACCTGGCGAGCCTTGAAAGGATTGAGCAGACGTTCCAGAACCTGTTACGATGAATATTACACGCATTGGAGAAAATATGTGAACAAGACACGCACTGGAGTCTTTTTGGCGCGCTTTTTCTGAGGCACGGACACCTCAGGAAGTACACTGACAATGACATTTAGTTTCCCAATTCTCTCTCTATGTGATTTCCAACGCTTTTGATCCGCCACTATCCTGCTGCGCTCCGTCAATATTTCAGGATTTGGTCCAAAGTGTTGGTCGTATGGATTGTGTGCTTGCAGGGACGCGCATTCGTTTAACATCTTTGAAACAGAGCTATGGGGCTCACGTGCTGGATCATTCTGATCGCCTTCAGACTCCTCGGCAGCGTCTAGATCGTCGCCTGGCTGAAAAATGGCCTCGTTTTGGAGTCCCGAGGGATCTTGTTCGAACTGTGAACCAGCGGCAGCGGGGTTGAGGCACTTGCGCTTGTTCAGCTTCTCTCGCGGGTACGGATCTTCTCTCGGACGTTTTCTACTCTTGAGTGCAGAGATATTCAAGAGCGTTAGTAAACGCGTAGTCGGGATGTTTGCATCTTCTGGATCCATGATAGAACAGGTCAGAACATACACCCGACTTTGCTATTCGTCGTGTCACGTGACACACTCGCCAAGACGCGTTTCGGGTGTGAAGCTGCCCGACGGCCCCCTTTATCCTTATACTGTCGTCAACCGGCCACTGCTGGTCGTCGCTTTTCACGTCGTCCAGCCTCACGTTCATCAGAAACACACCCTTCATGCGTGTTCTTTGTGTCGCGGAGAAGCCTTCCATTGCAAGATCCATCAGTCAGATTTTGTCCGGTGGTCGTGTAGAAACAGTAAGCAGAAAGTGATCATCGACCTCTCCCACTTTAAACGCCTTGTTACACACCAGCGCGCAACACAAAACCGCTTCATCAAAAATTTCGACTTTGATTACCCCCAAACAAACTCTCACTTCACAGTCACCGCTGTCTCAGGGCACCTCCTCGCTCATGATTTCCCTGATGATTACCGTCAATGGCACTCTTGTGATCCCATCTCACTCTTCGATGCCCCAATACACACCATCGTACCAACCGAGAATAAGGCCATAGAACGCAACTTGATGAATGAAGCGCGCAGTGCGCACACCTTGATGATTTGGACGGATTGTGATAGAGAGGGTGAAAACATCGGATGGGAAATTGTGACCGTATGTCGGAAGGCAAAACCCAATATTCTAGTCAGGCGAGCCAGATTCAGCGCCATCATACCCCAGTTCGTCTTGATTAATCCGTGATGTCTTGAGCCAGGTTACTAAACCTCTTGCAGACAAATTCACCGTGCGGCTCAGCAACCGGTGGACCTAGACCTAGCGCAAGCTGACGCTGTTGAAGCACGTATCTTCCTAGATCTGCGTATTGGTGCAGCGTTCACTCGTATGCAAACTTTGGCCCTTCAGAATCGTCTTCCCCAGTTCCGCGAGAAGCGCGAGGTTGTCTCTTACGGTACCAAACTATCTAGAGTGTGTCCAGTGACAATCTTATATACAGATCTTACCCAGGCCCCTGCCAATTCCCAACGCTAGGTTTCGTGGTGCAGAGATACAACCAAGTGAAAGCATTCATTCCCGAAGATTTCTGGTACATTCTTCTCTCTCTAAACCGCCAAATCGACGGGGAAGATAAGAAAGTCGATTTCACATGGAGGCGTGGACACCTTTTTGAAGTAGACGTCGTGAATGAGATATACGAAGATATCATGGAGAATCCACGTGCTCGAGTCACGAAAGTCACGCAAAAGAACACGAAAAAATGGTGTGTCCTTCACTTCCGCTTTCAGTTACACCCATTCAGTCTACAGGAAACCACTACCACTCACGACTGTCGAGCTTCAAAAGGCAGGATCACGGCTCCTCAAGCTAGCACCAAAGAAAATTTTGGATGTACGTCAATCCGTCAACTTGGTCCGCTTGGTATCGCTGAAGAATAGTGCTAGATCGCCGAAAAGCTCTATCAACAGGGTTTTCTTTCGTATCCTCGTACAGAAACGGACCAATATGATCCCCAATTCGACTTCATGACCCTTATAGGGAAACAGACTGTAGATCCTTCATGGGGTGCATTCGCAACAAGGTGCGTCTGACCAATTACCCAAGATTTCCTTTCTACACTCACTGGTTTTGATCCTCTTTCTGTGTTCATAACGACATAGCCTTCAACAGGGTGGATTTACTCCACCTCGCCGAGGCAAAAATAACGATAAGGCTCATCCTCCAATCCATCCCACAGCTCACAAGGCGAATCTTGGTGGGGACGAAAAGAAAGTATATGATTTCGTTACACGGAGATTTCTTGCGAGCTGCTCGAAAGACGCTGAAGGTTCAGAAACAACAGTCGATGTGGTATACGGTGGGGAAGAGTTTTACGTGACTGGTTTGTTTATTTGCTGATTCCCAAGGAGTCAAAACGCTCACTACTATTGACATCGCAGGTTTGATCATTTTAGCTAGGAACTATCTGGACGTATACCCCTATGACAAATGGACAGGCAAAGAGATCCCGGACTTCAGGGAGGGTGAGGAATTCGAACCCACATCTTGCGAGATCAAAGAAGGACAGACGACCTCGCCTATCTTGTTGACTGAAGCTGATCTTGTCACACTTATGGACAAGAATGGTATTGGTAAGTCTCTTGGGCCCGATCAATAGCTTTCCTGAGCATCGTCTTTGACGACATAGGGACGGATGCAACAATCGCACAACACATTCAAACCATCATTGACCGAGAATACGTGATTGAGCGGATGGACGGTGCAACGAAGCATCTACTTCCTTCAACGCTTGGTATAGGCCTGGTCGAAGGGTACAACCAGATCGGATTCGACAGAAGTTTGTCAAAGCCGCAGCTGAGGCGTGAGGTATGCGTTCTGTTATCACTTTCTCTCTTCTCCCCTCCATAATATTCTGTCCCGCGTATCTACCTGATTCATAAAGTAGTGACTTGGCAGCGATGAATGTCCCTATTTCTGACAAATTTCTTGACAGACGGAGCGAAGCATGGTTCAGGTGTGCGAAGGCGCCAAAACGAAGAATGAGATGCTCTTGCAGGGTATTGAGCAATATAAAGATATGTATGTCACGGCCAAGAGGGAATTTGACAAAGTTATTGAGGTGAATCTATTCGCTTTGTTGTTCCTCCTTCTGAATGACATGACTGTACTCCAGAGTGTGCGACGATACATTGAAAGAGTTGGAGTACGCAACGCAGGCAACGACGAAGGGAACGATGGCCCCGGTGGAGGGGGTGGTGGTGGCGCTCCGCGAGGTAGAGGAGGACGAGGGAATGACCAAGGAGACAATGATGGTGGTGATGGTGCGCCTCCCGCGGGTGGCCACAGTCGCGGGCGCGGTACAGCTTCTCGCGCACCACGGAGACCACCCCCTCCGCCTAGTAATGTTGACGGTGAGCAATGCTCGTTATCGCTCCCGGAGGTCGCCGACCCTAGTTATCCCAGACGTCGACCCACCGCAACCGAGACCCCGGAGCTCACTGCGGGAAACAGCCCCTCGGGCTGGCCCTTCAAACCACTCTTCGTCAAGCCAAATACCCAAATGTGACTGTGGAAATCCTGCAAACAAGAAACGAGTGACGCAGAAATCAGCTCGTGAAGGAAAGCAATTCTATGCATGTGCTCAAGACGTTTGCGGATTCTTCAAGTGGATCGAGGGCAAGCACGATGAAGAGGGTCAGGGTAGCACAGGACCTACACCGCTCATACCTGCGAAGCGCACCATTGGTGCTAGCCGTTCAGTAAGTGGTATCCATCTCAGTCTCGAAATCCCCAAACGAAAATTGGATGTAACGAGGATCAAGCCGTGGTACCAGCGCGTCAATGCAGGTGTAAGGACGACGCCGTTCAACGTACGGTTACAAAGGAGGGGGTTAATAAAGGGCGTCTTTTTTTGGGGTGTGCAAAAGGCAAGGATGAAGGATGTGGTTTCTTTGAATGGGACGATGAGCCCACCAAGTCACCTGGATCGGGACCTCCAGTATCGATGTCGACACGAACAGTTAGCCACAACGACCCTCCTGCTAGTGGGAAATGCTTCAAGGCGGGTAATAACCAGGACTGGATTTCGTTGACTGACGAGTTACCATTTGGCAGTGCGACCAAGAGGGACATTGGGCTTCTGGTAAGCTATCCTGCTTGAACATCCAAGAAGTACTACTGAGCAATGGATCGGCCGGCTTAACTTCAGCGTGCCCAAATGGTGGGGTACCGAACAGATCCACAAGCCATGGAGCACCAAGACCCGATAACACATCATCGGCGTGTTTCAAGTGCGGAGAAAGTGGCCACTTTAGTAACGGTAATGTATTTGATCCCCTTCGAGGCTTGCAATAATTGGCTAAAGCGAATTACCCAAACTCTGGAACAGCTTGTCCTGGTGGGGTAGCCAAGCGTCCAGCCTCTAGAGCCACGGGAACCAGAACGCGGGCTGGAGGTGGCGCTTCCGCAGGTGACGAGTGTTTCAAATGTGGTCAGACAGGGCATTGGACCTCAGGTAATTGATACTTCTATTCCTTTGGGATATACAATTTAATTGGTGGATGAAGATTGTCCAGATAATGGTGCACCGTCCAAGCGTCCTAGATCATCTTCAACAAGGGGGGCAAAGGCACCTCGCGTACGAGGAGGAAGTACCCGCGGTATTGGGACTAAGCGAGGAGGGAAGAAGAATGTGAAGACCAAAGGTGGAACGTTTGGTGCTCCTGACGATTTCTGATTCAATTTAGTCAGTGCTCGGTAGAGTGACTACACCCAGTTACCTGACTTTCTCTATCCATTTCATACCAATTGGAACAAAGCTACGTGTCGGTTTCGACTCTGGAAATATTTTAATGTCAGCAGAGGATGCTGAACTGAAAATCCGCGATGAATCCGCTGAGGTTGATCATGTGCTGTGAATGAATGATATATCGCGTTGGTGATTTATTATCATTTACAGCGGTTTCCGAAAGTATGTGGAAAACAGATTTTTGAAAGTCGCGCATCGGAGACAGCCGGGAAAGGACCCCGGGTGCACCTGAGTGGGTTGCATGCTGAGTAAGTGCTTAGTGCTGTTGCTCTTGCACCATGTTGCCCACCATTCTCACTGCCCTTGTTCTGTCCACAAATTG
>JBBPRS010000080.1:0-76095 GCA_038093155.1 Boletus huronensis | reverse complement strand
TAAGATAAAAGTGTCTGAAAGGAATAGATAAGAAAAGTGAAGCATAAGGACGATAAAAAATGAAAATTGTCCTTGATTACGCTGTAATCCTAGTGCATGGCACTTGCTTATGTTAGCCTGTAACACACAACCACATGCTTTCTAAAATTTGTGACATCATACTTTTTGAAGACAGTGTGCATACATACACCCAGATTCGATGTATGGATTCAATTATTTGGCATCCTCTGATAATTTACACCCATATCAACCTATCAAAAAGTTCTTATATATTCATCAAATCAATCTGAGCCCTTCTGCGAGAATGAATCCATGAACTCATATGTCTGATCCTCAACAGGACTAACAGATCTTTCTTGGACTGGTCTACAGAAACACACATGAATGAAAGAATGACTGGATCTTGATAGAGGGACATTACCTTGTTCAGCTCAATACCCATGTCCACGTGTGATTCTACCTGGGTTAGGATTTGCACGATGTATGGTGATTGGTAAAGTGGTTGTCTTGATTGTGTATTCAATGGCACATCATCCCAGATGATGGCTGTCTGGCTTGGATCAGACTGGCTCCTGAGAACAAGCCGGAAGTTCAAGGATGCAAGTGGACAATTTGCATAGCTGTATGTCTATTAGTACTGATGACGACGGTCGAATGTTGACAGCGTACAGTTTCAATATGGCATAAAACCTGGCCAGGTATCAGCAGGGACACTGTCAACATTTTCAGCAAGACTTACACAGCAATGTGATACATTTGTTGTTGAAAATGGACTCCAAGAATGAGCTCCACAAGCGCAGCTATGGTCGTCACAAGACCAGTCTCTATGGTCAACCTCGTTAACTTGACCAGGGTGGACTTGTTGCTGCTGAAGTGAGATTTGGAAGGATGGAGCTGTGTGGCATGGGCTATTGATCCAGAGAAGAGAGCACAAGCAGATGCACACTCAGTATCATGCAGATTGTAATTGCCACGTCACACACAAGACTACTTCCGAGCCAGATCTGCCAGATACCTAGGTTCTAGATGGCCCGAACAATGAGCTGCACACTCACCGGCAGCCATGGGGAGAGCACTATTGACATCTGGGCTGAGGAGGTTATGCTTGTTGTTGAAGGGAAAAAGCCATCCTGTGGAAGAGTCTGGTTAGCGCCTGAGAGTGGTAATTACAGTAAGCTTGAGTTACCTTAAAAGCAAGACATATGATGCTAGCGAGTTGAAGCACAGAGACCTAAACAAATGCAAACTTAGCACCCTCAAGATATTCCCAATTCACTGGATCCTGTATATTACCATCATGATGGGAATTGGCAGCAGGCGGGATTTCTGGAGGGATGCTATTCTCCAACAAAAAAAACCATGTGTCAATGTAGTCACTTATTTGGGTTAGCCCGCTGAACGATCTGAGTCAATCCATTACTCATCAAGTCCAGTGGCGGGTGCCAAAGCTCTGAATGACCAGATTACGAACGGAGCAGTGCTTGAATAAACACTGGAGGTTGATGATCCCCAAAAGACATAAAATGTGAGCACAGTCATCAGTGTTTCCAGCAGAAGAATGCCGGTTACTGAGAATATATTCAGTTGCGGGCCCATGAACACGACAGGTAGTCACCTAATGTCTTGATGCCTTTTCGATCGTCTGTGAATCTAGTATAATAGATATCTGCAAAATAGTGAGTGGATCATACACGCGCGAACCTAGGAGGACACGCACATGCTTGGACAGCAAGAGCTCCCATCAAACCGAAGCATAGCGTGTATCCGATGACCTATACCCTGTGAGCAGTGGCTCGACGTGAACGAGAAAGTAAGTATGTACAAAAGGTCCAATCCTGTTGTAACCAGCAAAAGTTATATTTACGCCGTAGGAATGTTCATGATTAGTTGACTCACACAGTGATATTGCTGAACGCTGTGTGCTAAGCAAAAAGTCACGCTGGAAACCAGAAGTTGCGCACCTCATTATCAGTGTCGGGACTGTATGTTGAATGCACCCAGATTCTTGGCGGGCTGAACGCTTTACAGATTGGCATTAAATATGCGGACGAGGCACCGGTATGTGATGAAATCATTTAAGTAGAAGGGAGGCTATGATACTCGGAGATGAATAGACCACGGTTTTGATGCGGATATCAGGTAGCGAGGCAGTAGCGTCTGCAAAAAAGGAATATGGCAGTCAAACGGTGGCACCAATGATATTGTCAACAGTCGAAGTTTTTCCTATTACCGCCATCGCTGGCCAGCAGCATCGGTCATGCATTCATCTCCTGTATCAGATTCCACGCGTACAATGTCAACCGCCGTCGTGCTCGGTCGAAGTGATATATAACGTTGGAAACCCCGTTGTCGCCCTCTTGCGGAGCGAGGATGTGGCGATATCCACGTCGTGATGGTTGCCAACAATTTGCTCGGTTCGTACTGCTCATTCCCAGATAAGGATCCCATAATAGTCACTCAGCTGCTACTCTCGACGCACGTATGTTCCATGAGGGCCTCATTACAGCCGGCTCGCACCCACCAAGAAGGGAAAAGTGAGCTTGCTCCTCTTGTGTTCAAACCTTTGCAGAAGCAAGACCCACCCTTACCCCCGAAGAAATCAGTCGTTTCGCTCGCCTCGACGTTGACCCAGAGACGACAACTTGGAATCGGATTCTCCATACCGACGATTGTTTCCTGCGTAACGTTACCCTTGGCCGTAACGCCACCGAGAAGGGCCAATTTAAATGCAGACGCTTGAAGGCACTCCTGTCTTCGTTCATGCCGGTCCTTTCGCCAACATTGCGCACGGCAACTCATCTATCTTTTCTGGTCGTGACCCTCCAGCAAGGATGCCGGAACCTTGCCCGCCACATCGCCGGCTAGTTCCGGCATGGTACCGCATGGGAACGAGCAAACGCTGATGGGAACCCGAAAGGGTCCTGATGGGTCTCGCTGAAGCCTCCTTCTCCCCACCCACCTTCACCCAATTCTACGCCACCAACCAACCATTCGCTGGGTCACGCCCAGCACACCCCTCGCGGTCACTGCTTTAGCCAACTCCCTTCGATCGCTATAGTTGGTAGTTCACCTAAACGGCCCCCGAAGAGCGGCGGTCGGGGATGAGAGCTTTCGCAGGCTCGAAACGCCCTATAGTGCCCCTTTACCTGTCCCTGCGCGTACCGTACACGGCCTAGGCTAATCCTCGGAGAAGGGCGCCTGACGGGCGCAGCAAACAGGACTGACAGCCCGGGTTGCCCTCTCCTGGCACACAAGTCTTCTTCTAGGGTCGCGCTCCCTGTAGTGGCAGATTCGTCATTCGGTTGGCTCGCGAAGCTCAGAAAGGGGTGGACTACCCGTTCTTCAGCTTCTGGGTATGACCACCCAAGAGGTTGCGGTATACCACCTGCAGCTCAGAAAAAGCGAGCAGAGTGAATATTTTGGAGTGGTACTGTCACAGTATGCATACACCCGGATGCATGGGTCCAATTATTCGGTATCCCTCTGATAGTTTACACTCCTATCGACCTATCAAAAAGTTCTTACATATTCATTAAATCAATTTCAGCGCTTCTGCGAGCATGAATCGACGAACTCATGTCTAATCCTCGACAGAGCTGACAGAATTATTCGTTTTCGGATCGGTCTACACGAACGCACATGAATGAAAGCACGACTGAACCTTGATGGAGGGACACACCTCGATCAGCTCAATACCCATGTCCACGTCTGTTTCTACCTGGGTTAGGATTTGCAAGACGTATGGCGGTTGGCAAACTGGTTGTTGTCTTGATTGCGTATTCGATGCCATGTCGTCCCAGACGATGGCGGTCTGGTTGGGGTCGGACTGGTTTCTGAGAATAAACCGGAAGTTCAAGGATGCAAGTAGACAGTTTGCATAGCTGTATGTCTATTAGCACTGATGATGATGATCGGGTGTTGACAGCGCACAGTTTCGATATCGCATAAAACCTGGCCAGGTGTCAACGATGATGCTGTGATCCCTTCTGGGAAGACTTACACGGCGACATGATAAAAGTAGTCCCTATAAACGAGAGCAAGGATCAGCTCCAGGAGTGCGGCCACAGCCGTCACAAGACCGGTCTCTATGGTCAACCTCGTTAACTTGACCAACACGGACTGGTTGCTTCTGAAGTGCGATTTGGAAGAACGGAGCTGTGTGATATCGGGGATGAGCGCTGAGTCCGGGAAAGAGAGCACAAGCAGACGTACACTTAGTAGCATGCAGGTTGTAATTGCCAAATCACACACAACGCTGCTTCCAAGCCAGATCTGCAAGATGTCTGGGTTCTGGATAGCCGGAAACAATAAGCTGTGCACTCACCCCCAGCCATGGGGAGAGCACCAATGTTATTTGGGATGGGGAGGATGTGTAATATGTTATGCTTTCTTTCGAAGGGAAAGGGCCATCCTGTGGAAGATTCTGGTTAGAGAGTGGTAATTACAACAAGGTCGAGTTACCGCAAAAGCAAGACATATGACGCTGGCGAGTTGAAGCACGGAGACCTAGACATATGCAGACTTAGCATCCTCAAGATATTTATCAGATCCCATGTATTACCATCATGATGAGAATTGGCAGCAGGCGGGATTTCCGGAGGGATGCTATTCTCCAACAAAAAAAGCCATGCGTCAATGTAGTCACTTATTTGGGTTAGCCGGCTGAACGATCTGAGTCAATCCATTACTCACCAAGTCCAGTGATGGGTGCCAAAGCTATGAATGACCAGACAACCCCCGGGCCAAGTGGCGCAGGAGTGAGAGGATCAGTGCTTGGATAAGTACTGGAGGTTGATGATCCCCAAAAGGCATAAAATATGAGCACAGTCATCAGTGTTTCCAGCAGAAGAATGCCGGTTACTGAGAATATATTCAGTTGTGGGCCCGTGAACACGACAGGTAGTCACCTAATGTCTTGATGCCTTTTCGATCGTCTGTGAATCTAGTATAATAGATATCTGCAAAATAGTGAGTGGATCATACACGCGCGAACCTAGGAGGACACGCACACGCTTGGACAGAAAGAGCTCCCATCAAACCGAAGCATAGCGTGTATCCGATGACCTATACCCTGTGAGCAGTGGCCCAATGTGAACGAGAAAGTAGGTATGTACAAAAGGTCCATTTCTGTCGTAATCAGCAAAGATTATATTATATACGCAGGAATGTCCACGGAATCGTCGACTCACAAAGCGATATTACTGAACGCTTGTGTGCTCAGCAAAAAGTCACGCCGAATACAAGAAGTTGCGTACCTCATTATCAGTGTCGGGACGATATGTTGAATGTACCCAGCTTTATGGCGGGCTAAGCTCTTCAAAATTCACAGATTGACTTTATATAAGCGGACGAGGCAGTGGTATGTGATGAGGCCTTTTAAATAGTAGGGAGGCTATGGTATTCGGAGATTTGAATAGACCACGGGTTTTATGCGGGTATCAGGTAGCGAGGTGGCTGCCCACTGGGCCCTGGCAGTTGCCGCATCAGATTATTCAAAGTGGTTTGGACGGGAACAAGCTCCGTCTAGGACGCTGGGGTTGAAATGGGCGTGGCGCCATCTGATGCGGCGGGCAAAGAGTAAATGCTGCGCCACTGCTGCGACTGTTGCGCATCACCCTATGCGGACTTGGAGCTCGTCCGCGGGGCCCCCCAGTGCAGCAACGTCGCAGCAGACTTTTTGCAAACATTGTGTATCGCTATCAAGAGACATCGCACTGGGTCACATTAATCAAGTAATCTGAGTTTGTCGTTCCGACCACTCACTTAGCCCGGCATCACAGAGGGGGATTGAAACCCACTGGTTGATGTGACCAAGGATAGGCTTGTAATCTGACTCGTTCTGTGGGAGTGCCATCTGTCAATTACCAGTACCATCAGACACTGTCAGTGATGATTTGTTTTGTGAATGGGGTGGCATATCTGAGTAGGGGGTAGAGCCATGTTCCGGCGTAGTGGGTCAGAGCCTAGTCGTCCATCACTAGCACTGCCATCGTGCTGCGATTCGGCGGCAGACCGTACCATTTTCCTTGTGCCCGGCCCATCTGATGAAGACACGCTCTGTCGTGGTTGGCTGGGAAGTACTAAGTAAGTGACCAAGGGGGCTCTGGTGCGGGCTCTGAAGATGGATGTTTCCAACACTTAAGATCTAATAGCTATGCTCATACAGCAGGCTTAGCAGCGTACTTCACAACGACATCGGACAAGCTCGGAACTTGCGCTCGACATACTACCTCACAATAAATGGATAGAAGAATGGACAAGGAGACCACAGATTCGTAGAAGAAGACAAGTGAAGGTGGTAGACCGTAACGGAGCCTACCCACTCGGGTTGGTACATACGAGTTCGTGGACAGAATCTATCATTCGAGAGACCGAGCTAGTGCAATCCCATGGCGCCTCGCTCAAACGGCATGATGGGTCCCATGCAGACCAAGTTCCGAGCATACCGAATAGATTGACCACAGTCCCTTCCTCTTGTCCTTCCTACGAGCGCCGTCTTTCGCACTCTCGTTCTCGATCGCGGACGAAACCTTTGCTCCACCTGTTGTCCTTGCGTTCGCCGTGATGCTCCGTTTCCACGAACCTCGACGCATCGTCCCCTTGGATGTGAGATCAGAGGCAGCGTTCGTGGCTTTGACGCTGCGTACACTCGAGCGACGCCGGTGTGAGGTACTTCGCGTCACAGTGCCAGATGATCGACCTGTCGGCCTTCTCGACACCGAAACCTGTCTCCGAACATAAACCTTCCTCGGGATCCTCGACTCCAAAATCTCGCCGGCCCCCTCGCGCGGTATCGCAGGCAAGTCTTTCTCCTCCTTTCGCGGGCTCTGCTGAAGCGCGTACTTGTCGTCGAATGGAGAGAGCAGGGCTTCTTCGTCGTCATCCACCCACTCCTCTGAATGTCCAGGATCCTCGCGCGTGGAGAGGTTATCTTCTACTCGGGTTTCCGGGGAATAATCCAGGCAGCTTTGCATCGCGTCGAAGTTCACCTGCCCCGGTCCATGCACGTCAAAGAGTCCTCGAAGACGCGGGGACACAGCGCGGAGGCGAGAGCTGATTGGTGTGTTGGCAGGGCAAACAGGGCTACGTGGTGACCCGTCGGCCGTATTCGAACCCAAAATGAGGTACTCGAGTTCCTTCAGAGCCTGACGCTTGTGCTGGACACGTTCCTCGACGGTAGAACAGAGGTTCTCGAGTTCCTTCAGTTGTTCAAGGAAAAGGTCCGCGGTGGCAAGGACGTCGGGTTGTTGAGTTTTGGTTTCCGACCTCGCCGTTGGTGCAGAACATGCCATGAGCTTGATGGGCGATTCGAAGGGATTAACTTCGCAACGAAGTTCGGTGGACATGGTGGGCTGAAGACACCGGCCTGGGGGACGGGGTAAACTTGCGGCAGAATGATGGTCACAGGTCAAGTAAGCCGCCCTCTTATATTGTCAGAGTTATACCTTGGACCGGTCGTATTGCAAACACGACGGCCCACACCGGTCGGTACCGGACTAGTCTCGATCACAATCAGGGTGTCGCCGAGCTTTGCGATGTCGTAAATTTGACCCATCTGAAGGGCAAAGTCACTGAGTTAGTTTCGCAAGTCGATCCTTACATTCATCAGCATGATATTTGCATCACCAATTGCAATCTCGTCGGGAGTAAGTAATCGAGGATTTCAGGTTACTAATCATCGTAACCATCTAACTTGCCATCGCCATCGCCATCGTCCTTCTTTCCTGTCGTCTTTTCTTCACGTTACTTTCACGTCTTGATCTCTTCCATGTTCTTATTCAACTGGAATCAACAGGCTTTGCGTACTCTGCGCGCGACCCATTGATCCAACAATCCTTCTGTCACCTGTCACATAATAACGTCGCTATGTTTCTCGTCTTTAGAAGCAATCCCAGCCGCGGCGAGCAGGGCCCAGGGACGCACGGACAATACGGGCATTCCTCCCCAACTTTAGCGCCGCAACAACGTCGTTGTTATTACGAGCCTTAGTCGGACCAAAGAGCACTTGAATATGTATCAAGGACACCCTCATCGTAAAGCCCCACAAACCCACTTGGATATTATGCTGTTTCGCTTTAAGTCAGCGAAAGTAGAGTCAGCATATCGGCTGCTATCCCCGATACGATAGTAGAGGGTTCTATGGGGTGCAGTTACGGTTCGTTTTGGCAGGGATTTACTCACTTTTACGTTTATGTTTATTTATATTTACTCTGATGGCCGTTTTAGGTATTCCTTAGACTGCACCCGGAGGGTAGAATGGCCCCTTTATGTTGTTTCAGTCCGAGTCTTTTGTACAGCCCTTCCCTTGCTCTTCACCGTCATGCGTCTAAACAGTCGCTCTGTTGTTGGTCGTCTTGATGATTCCGTCCATCGCAGTCTCGTTTCGCCCGCTCTCGCTTCGATCAATACCAGCTGCTTGGTGCAGCGATGGTTTGCCTCATTTGACAGATTGGTTACCAGTTTACGTATCTTCCTTGTAAACAACACTCCGGGCTAGATTACTAGTTACGGCGTAGGCTGAATCGGGACCCGTACCTGTGCCTGTGGGTAGCACCTGCAGAGAGTGCGCTGTGGGACAGTGTGGTTGAGGATGAGGTGAGGCCCATGAGGGCGAGGGTGCGTCCCAGTCGTTCGTCGTCGTCGTCATCGTTGGTTGAGGGTGAGAGTGAGGTGATGGCGAGGGATGACACAACGCACACAATTGCGTGCGTTGTGTCATCCCTCGTCGTCGTTGTCAGGGAGGGTGAGGATGAGGTGAGGGCGAGGGCGAGTGAACACGAAGGCCAACAAATACAAACATGAATTCTGGGTTGACGTTCGTGTTCGTGTTTGTTCGTGAACAAGTTCGGGGTGAGGGAGAGGGCGAGAGGTGACGGCGCGTTGTACCATTGCTGAGCGGGAGGGTGCAAGGGAGAGGGCGAGGGCGAGAGGTGACGACACAACGCGCGTTGTGTCGTTGTCGTTGTTGAGCGCTGAGCGGGGAGGGTGCACGAGGGCGATGGCCAGCGTGAGAGGAGGACTCGGGGCCAGGACAAGGGAGGAGACACTGATCATTGAACTAGGGCAACACCTTAGGCACGGATCCTGAAGCCGCATCATAGTCTCCACTCAGAGCCAAACAAATTGGTAAGACAGGGGCTACATTGCCCACGATTTATGAGTGCGACACTGCACAATATTAGCGGGAGCGATTTGATTATGTTCCTGCAGGAAAGTGTAGAGGCTGGGTGCCCGTATCGGGTTTTGCCACGGATGTGGCGTGTAGCAAATTATTTATTCTGAGTGTGCCATTGACCATCTTTGATGGACTCTGCCGAAATGGAGGCGAGGCAGTAGGAATATGGTGATAGATCTTGTACCCAACGGGGTAAGACTACTCGATCGGATTATCGCATACAACTCAAAGACTAGTCGCCAGTGATATCCAAGTGGTGTCGAGCGAAAATGTCTGCTTCTCCAGGTTAACGAACGGCACATGAGCTTATACACTCGACATCGACAACAAGCACGAGTCAAAGACTCGTGGTCCCCTCGATGTCATATCTCCCGAACTTGCCCTTTCTCGACTCTGGAGATGGGGGTTTGGTGATCGCTTTGGGCGAACGAGTACGTTTTTCTGTTTGGCCGACGGTCCCCGATGTAAGTTATATCCACTCCCAACGATAGCGATCGGTCCAAAAAGCGTTTCATGTATCAAGCCTCAAGGACGCCGAGGACGTCATCTTCGATTCGACGCCATGGTTGCCGTCGTCATCAACTGCCAACTTCCGAGAGTGCCAGCTGGACGGAGGGCTGTCTTTAGAAGGATTACGGTATTCGGTGGGCGGACCGCAAATGCGACTGGATGGTGTATACTCGACCTCGTACGCCCCACGACGACGGTAGTACTTGATGTGCACGTCAATGTACTTTGGCGCAGTAGGGGAAGAGATCCGAACATTCATCCCTGCGTCGCGAGACCAACGAGCCACCGAGTTGTTGCCGGATTAGAGGACAACTTGTGCCATTTCACGTCGTCGTCCCCCCATTCGATGATTGAAACGCACTTTCGGAGCGTCCTCGACGACCGAAGATAGTGTCAAACATAGCGTTGACGCTTGGTGTAAGCTGACCACTGTGTAGCTAGAGTCGCAGTGACAGACGACAACGATGGTCCAGAGTAGTATTCTGCAAGAGCCAGGCCTGTTCGGCGTGGACTCTGCCTCGTGTCCGAGTTTAATTTAGAATTCTCCTCCGAGTCTGATATTTGCGGTGGTGGGTTGGGTTGCTCATAAAACCAGGTCTGTCCTGGAACGTTCCTCGTTGTGCAGGATGTCTTGTTTTGGATGACGTTGTGCGCCAGTCGCCGGCTCGATCTCGGATCAAAATCATGGAACGAGATGGCTTTTATACTAACAGATCCAACTGTCAACGAGACGGACCCGAACAAAGTACATGGGCTTTCCTCAGAAAAAAGAGAAAAAAAGGATAACCCGCTGCGAAAGGGTCACGAAGTTGCCGCATGGCGGATGTGCGGCTTTGGACATTTCCGGGTTTGGTTAATTGGAGCGACTTGGATCGTTGCATAATAAAAGGCACCTCGCTGTCAGCATGTTCTCGGTTCGCCTCGCGTCGCTTTGCCTCTTTCCCCTTCCTCAACGTCGCTCTCGACGACCGCCGTCATCATGTCGCGCGCTTTCTGCATACCAGCCATCTTCTTTCTCTTTTCTGCTTTTGTCCTCCTCTTCATCGTCTCAATCTCGCTGCCCTACTTGACCGCGATGGACATCACTCGCGTGCACACGAACGGCACTGTCCAGGTGACTGGAGATCAAGCATTTACACAGTTGAGGGTGAGTCAACTCTATCAGTCCTCCGTTGGCTCAGCCATTGACGCGGTTCGGCCATGTGCTGCCCTAGTTGGGTATTTGGTATGTCGTCTCCCTAATTTACCGGGGGTTCTCCCCTTAACTGTGCACAGGAGTTACTGCTACACCGCCCTCAACGGAAACGTGGTCTGCAACGATACAGGTCTGCCATTCTTTGCCAGTGCCTCGCTGACTTGTCGCTCACATCCGACATACAGGCCATGGTTATTCGCTGTCCATCCAAAACAGCGCTAACAACTCGGTCTACATCGATTCCTCTTGGACCCTCGGTCTCGCCGTCCATCCCGTCGGTACGTTGTTCTTTCAGCTCCATCCCGTCTTCCCCGGCTGTTAACCACGTTGCCCTTTTTTTTCGGACGTTCCTCGATATAGCATGTGGTGTTTCCTTTATCTCGTTGCTCTTCTCGTTCTCGCAACACATCACCGTCACGCTCATCGCCTCTCTAATCTCCTTCCTCGCCGCTATCCTCGCGCTCGTCGCGTTCGCCATCGACATTGCCCTTTATGCCTACTTCAAAAATCAGATGGGCAACCTCGGTTTCGGCGGCAACACCATCACCGGACCAGGTATGCTTCGTCCCGTTCCGATCCGCAACAAGCTGCTGATGCGCATTTCGTCAAGGCTTCTGGGTCACCTTTGCTTCCATGATTCTCCTTGTCTTGGCCGGTTTCACCGTGTGCTGTGGTCGGCGACGTCACCGCATGTCCGGCGCGACGAGTTCCACGCCTAGCCCCAAGACCGGCTTTTTCGCCAGATTCCGCCGAAACTGAGTCCTCGACGCGCTTCGGTTGGACCCGAGATGAATGAGCGAATGAGGGAGCGTGAAGCGCCGCGGTTCTGTCCAAGCAAAATACACGTACCCAGACAACCAGGACGTTTTTGTTTTTCTTCCCTGGAGATGCCCTATCATACACTACAATACCAAATGCGTACAATTTATCACGATATCTACTTGGAATCTACATATGATTTTTTGTCTTGGCATCGTTTCGGCGCCGGTTTGGACCTTGGTTCCTTGACGATCTGTTAATGGTTTGATAGACATTTTTTAGTTTGGCACATGGTCGTGCATTATAGCTGAGACGTCCGAATCTGTCATGCGATCTCCGAGTCACTCACGCCTGACCACGTTGATCTGGAGTAGACCCGCCGGGTGAGAAGGATCAAGTCGACTTTTCGACCATTGAGGTTTCCAGGGTTCGGTTTCAATCATATATCCCCTTAATTAGTCATGAAACTCACTCTCCCCATGCTTGTCCGAACAACCTGTGGGGTATTCATAACTAATTAAGGGGTAGTACCTAGGATGATACATGATTGAAACTGAAACCTGGGAACCTCACTGGTTGAAAAATCAAAGTCAACCGGATCCTTCTCGCCGTGCACTGTACACATCATGACATGTGGCAGTGTGTCCCGACACCCAACGGAAAAAAGAAAAAGAAAACCAGAAGCGTGCGTGGAGGGGCAATAGAAGAGAACTTCGCGATCGGCGGTTCCCGAGTCTACTTGGGAGGAACAAACCGTGACGTCGGACTTTGTGCTCAAAGGTTGCTTCCCTCAGCTGCAGCTTATTATATTAGATAGGCCATAGGACGGTCGGACGGATGGGGACGATCCACAGATCAGACGGTTGGAGGACGTTTGTATTATTGCGGCTGGAACGTCTCATAGATCTCGGTCGTCCCGATTCGTCACTCTTCACGAACGCCTCATGTCGGACGTTCCCCCATGATCGTCCACGTCCACGTCCATGTCCTCGCCATTATCCCCGTCCACCGCACCCACCGCAAGACACACGCTAAACTTGCCCGCCTTGTGCAAACTGTCTGCGTCCGGTCTGACCACCCCCGCCGCGCGCTCGCGTAGCGCCGGAACTTGAAAGCGAGTCGAGAGCCAGAGGACTTCGAGCACCCCGATGTTGTGCACGATAGGTACGGTCGAAGGTGGGATATGTAAGGTTGAGAGATAGGAAGCAGAGGTTGATGGAGGCAAAGGTGACGAAACAGAGCCTTCAAGGATTGGGTGGGTGGGGGTTGAGAACGAAAAAAAAAAAGAGGAATGAGAAATGTAATTCAGGCGTCTGGATAGGAAATGGGTAGGAATATTGATCCGGGAGACAGCGCCAGGGCGTGTATCGTAGGCGGCAAATACGGAGCTTGTACGTACGTCGAACTGAAGCTGGACGATCGGCATCGTGACATGGACCTCGCTGCGCAGTTTTCGAAAGCCACTGCTGGAGCCTAGGAGACTGGCAAGCTGACCGTCAGTCTTGCACGTTCACTGTTCACCGCGCACCCATGAATCAACTGGGGGGACGTACCAGCAAAGTACGACGTGGCGAGCATGCGCGTGCGCAACAGCGTGTCCTGCAATGTTGGCAGCATCGAGCACAAAGGAGTTGAGTCCAACATAAATCACATATCATACAATGCGGGGTCGTATTCTGCCCAACCACGGCCGTAATCGCTTGCTAAAGACGCGTGGCGAAAGGATAGACATTCTGGACGGATGATCCTGTCCAATATGTACGTCGTCGAGATGGAGCTCGTCGAGCTTACCCCGTCGAAGAATTCGAAACCTAAATCCGTATTCATAGACCGGTCGAGGAGCACCCATGTCGACGTATCATTGGTGGTCTTTTGCAATGGGGCAACTGGTGACTGTTACGTTTACGGTGGCATTT
Source organism: Boletus huronensis (assembly GCA_038093155.1). Lineage (NCBI taxonomy): Eukaryota > Fungi > Basidiomycota > Agaricomycetes > Boletales > Boletaceae > Boletus > Boletus huronensis. Next base: position 62,540 of record JBBPRS010000080.1, on the reverse strand, counting down.
CCTGGGGCGAGACGTACCCCACAGGCGATCAGATAGGTTTACATCCTCTAGCCAATGTGAAAAACATGTGTGAAATCGTTCCGCGTGGTTGTCAAGAAGGGGCGTTTGTAAATAAAATAAAAAAACGTTCTCTGGTCAATGGATCAAGTTATCAGTTCCGCCGATAGCAAGATGTTTTTCCTCTCACCATGTCATTCATCGCAGTACTGATCTCTGGTAACGAACCCTCGGCCCATATTGTCAGTGAACACTGTCGTCCCGCTGTCTAGGCTGTCACCCGGATGCTAAACAGCGCATTCGGTGCCAATTTACATTCGACTTGAAACGTAGGTCTCTGCACGAACGGTCGTGTTTCCAACACCCAGATGTACTTCGTACAGCGTGTCGTGCGCCAATCCTGCATTGACTTGAGACATGCCATCCAACTGTGCCACACAAGACGTCAGATTCGATTTGGCTTCCCAGTCGAACGTTGGGCCAAGTCAGCGCCAGGGGGATCGGTCCGACCCTCGTGCTCTCGAACGCCTGTAATCAAAGCAGGGACGACGCATTGATGTCAAGGCCCATGATGTTCAAAAGGTACATCGCCTCGGGGAACACTTTGACCGCCGAGGCTCTGGCTCCAGAGAGAGAGGATGGTAGCTCCAATCCCGTTCCAAGCACCCGAGGGTGAGTAACTGTCGATGGGATAAATCATGCGTGAGAATGAGAGGGATGGCAGTATATATCTCTATATGTGAAAGCATCAATAAAATCTGCTCCCGCAAGACCAGAGATCGAACGCACCACGTAGAATGTTCGGAGTCCAACACTCAATAGGGTGGTCAAGACGTTGGGGGTGGAGCCAGTCGGTATGTCTATAGATATGATGAACAGACAAAAATGTAGGATAGCCAGGAGCGAGTGTAAGGTGCAACAGAGGATGATCTCTGGCCGTTGCGTCACCTTGTGATGAAGGGAGCGTCTGCTGTGGTCTACACTCTTCAGTAGCTCATTGTCGGACGCAGATGACATGCCGCCGACCCTGGCTGAGCGACTGGCGAGAAGAGAACCGCCCTGAACTCGAGAGGTTCAAAGAAATCAGAGACGGAGCAGTGACTGATGAGGATCCTCACTTGGGAACCTCATATAGTGGAACACTCCGGTCTGGCAAGAATAGCATCAATGATCACACAGGATTGCGAGAAGTTGATCATGGAAAGACGGCGACTCTATACATGTTCACAGCCACGGGTATTGACTCGACAATCTTGCATCCAAGGTTAGTTTTGCTAGTTGACCGTGGTGAAACGACGACATTGCCATACCAGCATTCGTCGCTCTCACGCCGGTCCAGCGTCTCAGAAATCTCATGAAAAAAAAGGTTGATCGTTTACTGCACCTCTCCAGAGTCCAGCGGTATCCGGGGCAAACACGACATCGCGAAAACACCGCTGAGGCATATCTATTGAGCAGTCGGTCTAATTTGAAACATCAGTGGTGAACCTCCGCAGGCTTTACATCTGCTTCCAAGAAGGCCAAGTATGCCTCTGCGCCGCCTCCGACCTGTTCTCCCAAGAGACCGGTAGGCTTGACGGCCTCGACCTCTGCTTTTGTTGGTTCTGCGGCGTCATATGCGGCGAGTTGTGCTGCAAGGTCTGCAGGGAGAACTGGAGGCTTGGGTACAGCAACTGCGGTGAACACTTTCACGTTTCCGACGTGGGCATCCTTGGCCTACAAGATCACTTCCGAGTCAGAGACGCAAGACGAAGCAAAGCTGAACACGCACAGCAGCGGGTTGTTTATAGGATTTGAGTTCCCTGACGTAGATGTCCTGAACGAGGTCTAGCACAGGGGGAACATGTCAGTGGAATATTGGATCGGCGAAATGCGGAAAGGATTACCTCTACGGGTAGCTGAGGACGAGAAGGCTCGCGCACTGCGTGCACTTCGAGACTATCAAGGAGAACGACGATGAGCGCGACGACGACGACGATGGGGAACACTGAACTGACCACCTGCGCGAGGAGACGGGCCGAGGACATGACTGCAAAAGAGAGAACTGGGAAAGCGTATGGCGTGACACGATGTGACACAGCCTATTTGGGTGTCACGCAATGTTGTGCCCTCCCTTGCGCCGGACGACTACAAAACGAGCTCGGTACAATAGTTCAGTCCGACATCATCTACAATGCTTTCTGTTGCTACTCGCAGAGTACCCGCTACCCTTGCTAGCCGTGCCGCCCTCGTCAGGACGTACAGTTCTAGCGGGAGGGAGGGCAGTGTTGCGCAAAGCAAGGAATTTGGGTGAGTGCTATCCCGACAGTCTGCAGTGGGGCTCGACAATGACCAATTCTACAGAAAGAAGGAGAGGGCTCACGAAGGTGAGCTTGGTTGACTGGCATGTCTGCAGAGGTTTGACATGTCACAGACGAATACACACGGCGACATGACGCTGAGCTGCTGCGCAAGCTCAAGTCTCAGGTATGCTACATTCACCGTCCCCATCCTCCGAGAGTGGTACTCAAATTCGGGCACAGATTGAAAACAAAAAGAAAGAGCTTGTGCGTCGCAATTTTAGCTAGCAGCTAAAATTGTCTTACGCTTTTGTCGAAGAGTGCTGATGAGCGTTTACAGGCTGAGCTCGAGTCCAAGGTGAAGGATGCAGAGCCCAAGTAACGACTGTCCGTTTTCATTAGCAATTTCCATGTTTTTTTTGTGCTTGAACGTCGTGGCGTCCCAATCTACATAACGTGTGACTTGAATTCGGTGTAGAATGTCCCAGCCTGATCCTCGCGCTGTCATTCGGATAGCCATCGTACGCGACGACTTGCGTTTCCCTGACATGCGATCTGACCATCGATACAGGCTCTCGCAGCTCTGAAACACAAGCCCAAAGATCAGTCGACCGCTTGTAAGTGCAGCCCGCTGGCAGTGACCCCAAGTCCATGATCCCTCCGAACAGCCTACCTGTTGGATCTCCACTCCCGTTTTCCAACCGCAACCAAGGACAATGACGGTCGAGAGTGGCGAACGTACGCGCTCGAACTCGAGAAACAGCTCGCAACTCTCAAAGCTCAACGCGACGCCGATCATGAACGTACGTGTCGAGTATCGCTCCGTCCGCACGCCCAACCCTCCAGCCTTACACGCGCTCTAGTGCTCTCGAAACTCCGCACCGACGCGTCTCAGGTAGCGTCGACCTCGGATGCACCGCCTCCAAAGAAGAAGAGCAAAAAGAACCCTACCAAGGACCAACACGATCCCGAGTGGAGCTGGGACCAAAGTCGTGCTGGTAAGCCAACGACGCGCGCGCATATATGCTGACCTCGCGTCGTACAGACTGGTCACGCTTTCTCTCATCCCAATACCCTTCGTCCCCATCGCTCATCGCAGCGTATGCCTCTCTCAAAGGTGCCCTCACATCTCCCAACGCAGACCTTCTTTCGTATGCATCGCGCCTCACCGATGCGATCCTTCGCGCGCTCGACACGATTCACGTCTTCTTGTTCTTCCCCCCGAATCAGAGTCCGGATCCACAAACCCAATCTGCGCTCGACGCACCTTTGCAACTCGATCCAGAACATATAAACAGCACGCGCATCGCGCTGGCGTCCCCGTTCCTCATGTACGTCCTCCGGACAGCCTTGCACGCCCTCGTCCGCACCGCCCAGGACAGCACCAAGTCAAAACGTCAGCGCCAGCGCCAGCGTATACATACCACCACTCTTGCCTCCCCCGACGTGCACGCATTCGTCGACAAGGTCCTCGACCACCTCCTCGAGTGCGTCCTCATTGCCCTCTTACGTGCCCTCGCTCCGCTCTGTTTCGCGCGCCTCGCACCCCTTCTCACCCTGCCGCTCAGAAAGGACAAGGACAAGGACAGGGCCGGTCGGTCGTCCGTCGGAAAAGGCAAGGACAAGGACAAGTGTGCCAGCTCCGCCTCCGTTGACCCCCCGAAAATGACCGACGTACGCACAGACGTGTTCGCACTCATCGGCGCGTCACTCGAGGCGTTGGACGCTCTCCCGTCTGTTGTCAGTACCCCCGGCCCAGGGGGCGGGGACGGCAGTATCGCAGGTGGTATCAGGCACCGACTCGGCCTCGAGACGATCCGAGAACTCGAGTCACTGTACGCAGTCCCTCCCCTTTCAAGCGCGTGCTTTCTGTCCTCTCAACAGCCACCGATCACACCATCGGAACCAGCACCAGCACCAGCACCAGCACCACCGCTGCCGACGCCGACGCCGACGCCAATCCCACCTTCTGCACCACCTCAAACTCAAACTCAAACTCATCCCCAACTCCAATCCCGAACACAGCAACGCGCAGTACTCGAGTCGCGGGCAAAACGGCTGGAAAGACTCGCCGGAACGAGAGCAGAGCGCGTCCGAGCGCTCGCGACGAGGGATGCAGGCTGGTTCCTCGCCAGCACGCTCAACCTGTGCGTCACGCCAGCACTACCAGCAGGGGGTCATGCTAGGGCCGAAAGCTCGGGGGGAATAATGCTCAGACAGGCCCTCCTCGATCGCATTGGGAAACTCGTTCGATCCGTGCCGTTCGATGGACACGTCTCGGACCCCAGCCCACTTGACCAGCAATCAAACAGCGACGCTCTTGATGATCATGCCGACTGCAACGCGACCAATTCCAAGCTCGTCATCGACCCAGTCTGTCAAAACATGTTGCTGGCCATCTGTGAACGTGCCATGAGCCAACTCGCTTCACCCTGAATGAAATCGTTGGTTCACTCCCAGCATCGAGAGGTGACCGATAAAGTCTACGGCCTATGTACACTGTTACATGTAGCACTAATGGTGAATTACAATATGGATAGATATACGCGTGGATTGTGGTGATAGCAGGATGTCGTTGAAAAGAACGATTGGAAATGCAAGTCAGCATGAACCATTACACCGAAAGCAAAAAACGACAGCACAGACAATGGCGCCCAGACCGCACGGGAAAACCAAAAAGCATGGGGGGGTAGAACTCCTAGGAAAAGAAGTACGACGACTTTCGGATCGTCTCCACGTCAAACGTGCCCTTTTCCGGATGTGGCGGAATCAAGTGCGAGAGTTTGATAAACTTGTTCTTGAACGCCGCCGGCACGTCCTCGCTCTCTTCTTCGCTCTCCTCGTCGTCCCGTTCCACTTGGATGCGTTTCTGGCTCGAACCCCGTGGACGACCTCGAGCACGCTTGGCGGGTGCCACAGGTTCCTCGGTCGTTGCGGAAGTAACGTCGTCGTCGTCGTCGTCCATGGTGATGGTTGAGATCGCGCTCGCCTCTGCGTCCGTGACGTCGAGCAAGTTGCCAACCGCTTCGTTCTCTTGCTTAAGCTCCGCAGCCACGTCCTGGGATGCCGAAATACGACAACCCGCTTTCAAGAGGGTCTTTAGGATCGTTTCCTTGCGAATCGCCGACAGGGGTACAAGGTGGTTTGCATAGCGCTCGCGGAACTGTCATGCACGTGGAGGTTTAGTACCTGGAGAACATGGAGGGGTGTGGTGTTGGGACAGGCTCACCTCGGCTTCGAGTCTACGAAGTATGTCGGAAGAGTGAAGGGCGATGAACGTATCTCGGATGACTTCTGACATCTGGTCAATGCTAGATGCATGCGTCCAGTAAGAATCATGCACAGATGCAAAGGTGATGCCTCGAGTCTTCAATGAATGCCCATCAGTCGTCTGTCATCCACGACATTCAACAAGACACTCACTCTACATTCCAACGCGGTCAACATCATATGCGTGGCATCCAGAGAGTGGATAAAGTTGGGTGGGAATGCGGAAGCCTGCTTGATGCCATTGACAGCAGCGGGCGCGGCAGGGTCCGAGATGTAAACCGTTTGCAAGGACGTCATGATCTGCTTGCGCTTCGCCTTGCGATAAGGCTGCACGATCGGCAATCCCAACGGCGTCGTCCACACCACCGTCGCCATCTGTTCCTTCCGTATGCGAGCCTCCACCGTATCTGCCTTGGCGTTGGCGCGCTGGGGCTTGAGAATCTCGGGGAGACGTTCTTTGGGAACGCCTTTGGTAATGAGTTTGGCGCAGAGGTTGAGCCAGTTTTGGATGCCTTTGGCACCTGAGAAGAGGTCACCGATGCAGTGGAGGACGTTCTTTGCGAGGTATGCAGAAGCTGCCCAACAGTGTTCTTCAGGTATGTCTCCCCTATCTTTCAATTGCTTCTCAATCTGGTCGCGAGCCCCGATATAAGTGACGCCGTAGACGGTCGTCATGACCTTTAGCAAAAGACCAACGATCAATATCCAACAACTCGAGTAATGAAGAACGCAGGGCACAGACCGTTTGCTTGACCACTTTGCGAGAGATTTTGCCCAAGAGGAGTTGTGCAACCTTCTCCCCATTGTCGGCGTCTCTCTGTACGATCTTTTCGACCATGGTGGCAACATAGGTGTACACGTCCGATGGTCGGTCGGTGACTGCCAAATTGACCTGTTCAGCACCCTTGCCATCGCCTCCAAGAGCTGCGTAATGTTGTAGACCATTACATGTACCGTCCTGGTGGACGGGAAGCGTTGACATATATGCACGAGGGTCTTCCGATTCTAGAGCAGCGCGGAGCTCCATGCAGGTAGCAAGACATTGCCATGGATCATCCGCCTTGGCCCACCAGCGTCGACCCTGCCCATAAAATCAGAAAAAGTAGCCGAAACGAGGAGATCGACGCACCTCCAAAGGATTCTCGGCACTGTCATATATATCATCTATGTGGTTCGTCACAAATGCCGCGCGTTCGTCGAAGTTGCCCTTGTCGAACCCGTACAAGTTGGCAAGATGAATCTTGAGCCAACGCAGACCGCGTTCGCCGAGGGGTTTTGCTTCTGCGAACATTAAAAGGCCGCGGGCCAGATCATCACCAATGTGACTCAAATGAGGGGGGATGGGGTACGCTCGTCCACGGAAATCAAGGTTGTGCGGTAGGTAGAATGTGTCTCCCAAGAACTAACGTTCGATCAGTACACTGGTTCTATATGCATGCAAGAGACTCACAGCACGGGAAATCTCAATCTTGTAATTGACGCTGCAGCGCTCCGAGTGGTTGTTTGCCTTATCCTGGACATAACCCTTGAGGCGTTGGCTGTATACGGATTTCGCCTGTACGTCTGTGTCGTAGTTCTCCGGTTTCTCGGGCTCGGACTTGTCGTATACTGCAGGAGGAATCTTACAGAGCCGTTCCCCGGAATTCCAAACTTGGAGAACGATATTGAAAATCTTCCGGTTGATCTGCCAAGGCGTACTGCCCAGGACATCCAGGCCAGCATACACGAGTTCGAGGTTGCCCAAAGATGAGGCATGGTGGAGGTAGCTTTGTTGTTCCTGACAATCCTTGAAACGCATGGCTGAAGCTGAATTGTCCCGTCAGCGGACCTGCCTTGCAGGACAAAAAAAAAGCTTACTCTTGTTGTAAAGGTACCCACCCTGGTCGGGAGCGAGCCAGGGTTTGGGCTTGACAAGCATAGGAAGATGGCGGGGATGAAGTGTTTCGCGCAGAGGATCTTTGGCGAGTCGGTCGGCGACAACAGGATTCAGTCGGATGACGCCCAGTTTTTGACCACGGACGTATTCGTATGCATGATAAAACGCGGGCTGCCTCTCTTTCCTACATGAATGTTTAGCCCCCCAAGAGAACGAGAGACAAAAGTTACACCTACAGTTCCTCGCCGGTCCGTTTGTCGAGTGCCGTACGTTCGACAGTGGCAACGTCCATCAAACAGTCAACAAGGATGCTTCCCACCCGCACGCGCAACAGCTGCGTCCACTCTGTCGTCCATTCCTCATTATCTTGAATGTACTTGGCCGCTGTGACTCGTCGTGCGTGCAGATCCCTGTAGCCAAGGCCTGTGAAGAAACTGTGATCACCGACGCGATGCAACGAAGGTATCGCGATGTTGTTCCTCTTGCACATCTGAGCCTTGTACTCGTTTTCGATCGCACGCCCAACTGTAAGGAGAGCGCGAGCTAATTTCATACCGTCGGCGATACCACCGGTACTATTTAATCGCATCACTTCGAGGATGGTGATGAGCGAGAGCGTTTCAGGCTTCACGAGCGATAGGAATGGACCCAGCCGAGTGGACTTGTCTCCTGGATGGTATGTTGGCTTTGGTTTCTCGCCATCACAAGTCGGCACATACCTCGAGTTTGCTTAGCCTCAGTAGCAACGATGTCAGCAATCTCGGTTTCAAGGCGAACACGGAGCTTTTGGTGCCAATCCCACATCCATCTTTGAAGGTCTGCACGTCGAAGACCAACATCTACATGACCCAAACCTATGTCATCGAAGATCTTGGCCTCGTGCTTGAGTCTCTCCACGGCGACATCATAGACGGACGCTTCAAGTAATTTTTGACGGGCCGCGACGTCTTCGGGAAGAACGCGACGAGCGAGGGTGACTTGTGCTAGATGCTTACGTAGGTTGTCCAAATTGAATGGGATCTCTTCTACCGGTGCTGAGCAAACGACGTTGCCATTTTCATCGACGATCTCTTGGGACACGTCCTGTGATAGGATCAATCAAATGGAAGGCAAGCGATATCGAGTTACCGACTGACCGCGAGTTTCTTGACTGGTGTCACCTCTGGCACGTCATTTAATGGGTCCAAATAACCAGACCCCATGGCTTCCACTTGCCCTAGTTCTGCTATGACTCGCGACATGTTCATCTCTATTGCTGCCTTGGACAGCAACCGGATGACTTCCGCAGCTTCTTCCGACGAGGTGAAAATGCGATCGGATGTGACGTCTTGAATGGATATTCCACGCGCGGTGAGTCTACTGAGCAGCTTCCCTGGACTTGGCGCCAAAGCCGAATCGTTAGGGTCGGAGCAGAGTCTGCAGGCAGCGGTGAGACACGTAGTTGTGTTACACGACCGTCTTCTTACCGTAACCGAGCAAGAAGCATGATTGCATAGGTCTGCGCGGTCGGGTGGATATTTTCCGACCCGTTTTCCATGGCTTCATACAACGACCATGCCTCCTCAGCCCACAGAGCTCTATCGTTTGGCTCTTTTATAGATGCCATTTCGGTATAAGCCGCCAAAAAAGAGTTGTATATCCGTGTCTCTAGGAGGGATTCGACCGAGGTGGATTTTCGCAGTCGCTCGAAAATTTGTTTTGCGCGAGGCACGTCGTACAGATTGTGTAGACACGCGTCTATGACGGCCAGTTGATCCTGGGTTGGTGAGTCCGGGAAAAAATAGGTGCTGAGGGCGGTGGAATTGGACTGATCGGGGAGAGGGGTGGGTAGGATGGTGTAGGGAATCCGACGGTGCAAGAATCCGCGCATGTCATTGACGAAAGACATGCCCTCCTCTGTCAACGGGTCCTTCTGCGTTGTAAAGCGAAAAGTGTCGGAGTGGGGGACCTGAAGCTGGGCGAATGCGGTAGCGGGGGCATGGACCTTCTTCGATGGGGTCGAGTAGAGTCGAGCTGGTCGTGGAAGACTTTGCCGGGAGTACGACACCAAAGTCGTCTCCAGCCTGCGCGCAGAGTTTCGAGGTATCATCCGGGTTCAACGTCGCCAGTCTCGTCGTCGTCAGTGTCGTTCCGCTCACACGACAGCGAGAAAAAACTTGGCCAGAAACAGGGTCCTTTGGCTGTTCGGTTTCCCACGTCTATTTATCCTCGTGATGCTTTTCTCAGGTTCACACCCAGGACGAGTGGGCTTCCACATGCTCGACAAGCCGGGGTTTGACGCTACGAGGGGAGAGCGAAGGCGGGTTAACCAAGACTTGTGGTTGAAGATCATACAGACTCTAGCGTATGTGCAGCTGCCTACTTTAAACGTCACCTCGTCCGATGGATTCCGCTCCCCCTTGCCACAATGTGTCACACTACACGAATTCCAAAACACCCGATTTCACCACCATGACGATCGCGTCTGGCGTCGGCTGCAATCATGGCCTTGTCTTCGTGCGGAAGGACCTTATGGCCGACGACTTGTGTAGACGCGCGGGGATGCGAGAACAAGGGACTTCTTCATGTGGAAAAACCTTGTAGCCAGGAGGAGGGTGCGATGCGCTCGATCATTGCACACGCAGGTTCGAATTCATGTGCGTGCATGGGGCGATGGGTGTGTGACGGGGAGGGAGGCGAGGACAAGGGGCTTACCTTTTCGTCAAGCTTCGATCTTGTTGAGGCGGTTAGCTTTGGGTTCTCGACGAGGTCCGCAACCCTGAGATATGGCTCCGCCTCGAGCAGCGCATTGATGACCATGTACTCGATTGTCTTGGCTGTGTTGCGCATCCATCAGCTCATGCGCAATCGCGAAAACGCGCCTGTGTTAGCGCTTGCATGCGACCGGTCGAGGGTGGATACCTGGATGCCGGTTTCCCGTTTGCGCGCGAGGGGTGGATGTCCGTTGGCATTCGGGTGGGGCTCCAGCTGGAGCATGGGGCGATCGTGAATGCAGGCGACGAGGGCGAGATGCGAAACGCACCCGGTTAATTAATGTCCCAAGGCGTCATTATTTCGGCGGACCCTGGTTCAAGTTGGCGCTGGATTGCATTGTCGATCTTCACGACGAACTCATGCAAAAAACGCGCTCTTCAATGAGGCGAATTTACACTGTGCAAGCGCTCACGCGCTGTTCTGTCACAGAGCTGACTGTAGCTTCCGTCCACCACAGTCAAGCTGCGTCCATAAACCGTTTCCTTCCGTTTCAAGGGTCTTCCCTTTGTTCTGGTACAGATTCAGGGCCCTATAATGTGGCAGCCCATGTCCTCCGCCAGCGTCTCATGGTACGTCTTGCATCATTTCCGTCGCTGGAATCGATCCAACGGTGACCAACGTGGCATCGACGATGCACACAGCACCCTTTTTTCTCGAATCATTGACCCCATGGCTACGCACACGCACATCCAATACAGTACAATATCTCATACTGCATATGGTCGGGAGACGAAAAAAATTATGCATTATGATATCGTGACAAATGCGACGGTCACAGGATGTAGTGGCATAGCTTATGTGTGCGGTCAAGGGATTAGCAACTCGGGCTGGTGAGAAATGCATCTAAAGTAGTCTGTCGGGCATGGAGAAGCTCTTCCCGACGAAGGGAAACACGGAAATGACGAAGATGTGTCAATAAGTTGAGTGGAAGGTCCGAAGAGGCCATCTCCGTGCTGTAAACATGCCTCCATGAGTTTCTCACAAAGATTGATCATCTCGGTGCGGGAAATGTCAGGTTTGCTGGGCTCATCCTCATCATCGGAGTCAACCTCAATCACCTCGTTGTTCTTTTCCGCCGTCTCTCGCACCACCTCAGCAACAATTGCCTTGTCCCCTCCTGGCCCATCAAAAACGTCGGCTGCTGCTGAGTCTCGAGTCTCTCCTTCTTGGGGTTCAAGGAATTCATCAAGTGTTGGTGGAGTCCCAAAGATGCGGTTTCGAGCTTGAAGGTCTAAAGTTGACTGCGTAACATCATTTTCGAGAGCATCACGCTGCGGGACCACAGGGCGCTGTGTGGCGGGAATGCGAATCTTGAGTCCGGTGTGCAAGCTTCTCGATTGCAGACATCTGTGTCATTTTCGGCGTCCATGACAGCCTTGAAAGATGGTTGCCAACTGCTGTACAGTAGCTCCGGAATGATTCATTCCTCTGATTCGGGTATGGATTGCCTTAGTAATTGTGCCCGCCATAGTGCATTATGCATCGTCGTCTGATTTACCACTGTTCCGCAATGTGATCCACAAAATCCTATTCATGCAGTACTACATGAGATATTGTACTGTATATTCAAGCCGAAACGATCGAGTTCCCATCTGTCTCGCGTCTCTGGCATCGTCCGGACATGTTTGAGTAGCGCGCGCGCAGCGTCCACGCCGCGTGTCTGAGGGGTGTCTCCCGGCGCCTCCTCTCTACCGGTGAGTGCCGTGCCACGCATCTTGCTGGCGTTGTTCCTGTCGTCGCCTTTGCACCATCGTCATGGCCACTGCATGCAACATCCACGGATTCGTTGATGTGTGCAAGGCAGTCGCACTCGGGTTCAGCAACGCACCCGGCAAAAATCTTTTCGCAAGCACGATGGCTATCTCCCTCTCGCAATGGGTGACAGTGCAGTGATGTTATCTCCTTCAAATGAGATAAAACATGCATTCATATTGTATCTTTGCTACCACAGTGGGATCTATTCCATTCTTCGTCACGTTCACACCTCCGGACTACTGCAAGGCATCACTTGCATAAGAAGCTCCGAGTTCCAGTTGTCAGCCCATAGTCAGATCATTCCTGCGCCCCTGGCCACATCATCAGGCAAGCATCTTGGTATCCATGTCTTTTCGTTACCAATCCATACACAGATGGCCTCTCAGCTTTTCGCGCTTATTATTGGGATCGACAACTACAAGTCTGGGCGTATCTGGGAACTCGAGGCCTGTGCGGACGACGCACAGCGCATGAAGCAGTGGCTGGTCCATGATCTCCAAGTTCCCAGTACAAACATCGCCCTCCTTGTCAACAAGGAAGCTACCAAACGTCGCATCGAAGACGTTTTTATGAGCCACCTCATCAATAATCCCGCGATTTCCCAAGGAGACGCCATCCTCGTCTATTTTGCTGGTCACGGCAGCAGCATGCCCGCACCTCAAGATTGGTGCGAGGGTAAGCCACGCTACGTCCAGGTTCTTTGCCCGTACGATCATGACACCAAGGGTCCTGAGGGCCGCGTTCCGGGTATCTCCGATCGTTCCCTGTGTTCCATGATCGGCGAGCTCAGCGCCGTAAAGGGAGACAACATCACTCTGATTCTGGATTGTTCGTTTTCATCAACCCAGCTGGCTGATACACGCGATCGACGTGGCGTTCGGTGTACTCCTACCGGGAAGGTTCGGAAGGAGGACCTACTCAATGGTTTGTGGAGGGGCGCAACTGGGAAGAGGTTCAACGGAGAGCATGGATTCTACCAGGACAATTTCCCCACACATACACTCTTAGCCGCGTGCAAACCCGGCGAGATGGCGACGGAGTGGAAAGAAGGGGGTAGGTTTACGCAGGGATTTCTTGCGGTGACGAAGGAAGTACCCCTCCACCAGCTGAGTTATTTCGAGGTCTCAGAGCGCCTCCATCCAGCCGGTCATGTTCCCCAGCACCCAGTCTGCTTAGGTCGACACAAAGATCGTGTTCTCTTCGATGGTACCCCTTTCGCCCCAGACGCGAACTTCGTTCCAGTAGAAGGAGACAACGACGGCCTGCCAGTGCGCCTACACATGGGTGCGATTCATGGAGTCGTAGAGGGCACTGAGTTTAGTGTCCACTCCCACAACCGCCACGGATCGTTGAATCCGTCGCTTGACAGCTTCCGGGTGTATGAAGTACACCCGACTTGGTCTCTCGCCAGACGTAAAAGTGTTAACAAACGTGGCGGGAAAGGGCCTTGGGCACGTATCACGCGATGGAACACGCACACTCCTTTCCGAGTTTACATGAAGAAAACCTTTTCATCTATCATCCGTCGTCTTTTCTGCTGCCCAAGCCCCGATGAATTCGACGGCATACCCGTTGAAGAGGGGCTCAATATCATCGAGGTGGAACATTCCACATTGGCAGATGTATCCGTCCAGGTGCACCCTCGAGCCGTCCGAGGGCAGACACTCGGTCAGCTTTCGCCGCCCCGCCGTCCTGTGCTGGAAATAGAGAAAAAGGATAAACGACGATCGGCGCTTATTTTAGACGAAGCCGCACGTTATCATATGCATCTCCATCGCACGAATCCCGAAAATCCCTTTCAAGATCTCCTTCAGCTGGAACTTTATCTCATCGATCCCCAGAGTCAAAGACGGGTGGGACAAAATCTCCTAATCAATGGAAAGGCTGATCTCATGCGCAAACTGGACAATCCATACGTGGTTGTCCTCCGAAATCACTCTGACAGAGATCTTTGGCCGTATCTTGCGTACATGGATTCCAATGGGATCGATATCCATCTTCTATATCACCCACGACCATCTTCCCCTACTCCAACCCTCCCGAAGCACGGAAGTCTAGAGATTGAACTCAGATCCTACTCTCTTCCACAACTCGACTCTGGCTTCTTGAAACTATTCGTATCGACTTCGTACACCTCTCTAGGAATTTTGGAGCAGAATTCGACCCCCATCCAACCCTCTCATTCGGAGCTCCTTGTTCCTCGGCCTCTTCAACTTGAAGACGATGGACAGGAGTGGGACACTGCTCTCGCCATCCTTGATTTTTCAGATGCAACTCGAGTAAAGTTTTGAGCAAAGGAGCTAACAGGAGACAGCTGGCCTTGGAAGTTGGAACGACACGCGTACGCCTATATATATAATATGGTTTAAACAGATATGGTTTCCGCACGTAAAGTAATCGAGTTTATATTCAATATCATAGCGTTGAATTGATGGGCGGATCTGAAGATGAGTGTTTTGACTCGAGTCCTCTGCCACCTCAGCCAATCAGGTCGCCGCCTTGGGCCTTCAAGTTTCAAGTTGGCTCGTTCGCTATGTTTGAACTCGACTTTGAATGCCTTGCGGTTGTTTCGTGTGATCTTCTCGTCATTAGGAAGGAACACCATTGTATGCCATGAAGACCGAGGTTCAGAACGTTCAACAATCACCTCTGGAGCCGCATCTCAACTTGTCAACCGGCGCCCGTACCTTCCGAGATAGTCAGGTCGTTCCAAACGAGACTGAAAGAATCAGGCAACTCGCTTCCAATGCAGGAGGTGCATTTGGTGGTAAGAAAATTGGTGGTCGTGGGCCGGGTCAACAGACGAGGGGACAGACAAGGACACTTCTATCCTTGTCTCCAAAGGTATGTCACACGTCTGTGGGCTTCAGCGTTTTCACCCCAACAGTCCATACGTCTTCTCAATTCCGGGTCGAGACAACTAGAGATCGTCTTGCTCGCTGCCCGCCAATCGTATCGCATCAATGGGGTTAGTGAATCGGAAGAGGCATTCTTCACTGACATCGTGACCAAGCGCACTGAACGCACGACGCTACAATGCCCATGCCTGGGCTTGAGACCTTCCTGGAAGTCCACTGATGCTTAGGGCTGTTCGAGAACAAGCGCGACGCCGCACGACGACGAAACGACTGCGCCTCCGGGGGTCACATATAAACAACTGAAGACCCACAGCAGGATTCCCCGAGCCTGAATCGGTCGCATGGAACTACAAGACTGGCACACTCGTCGCTGAGCTCTGTTTGTTGTAATTATGATGCAAGAGGTATCCAACCAAATGTTTAATGTAGTCTTCCGTTTGAACATCTACTTACTAGCCAGCGTAACCGACAAAGGTTCAAACGTCCATGCAAAATGACTCCTTCCATCCAAGTCGCAGCCACGTTGATATCGCATGGCGTCTGCATGGCAGAAGCTCGAGCAACGGGGTTAGGGAAACACAGCAAACAGGCTACACGCTCTCTCGACTCATTCTACAGCAGCCTACCACTGCTCATTCTGTCCTGAATGTTCAGGTTAAAAGCGAAGCAGCACAGTCCCACACAACGCCGCAATACGGTGAGTTTCTCCTCTATGGTCGACAGCCGTCGAACCTCATTTATTCGGCTCAGAGTCAGATGAATCCAGATGGTACGTTGGCGTTTCTGTCAATATAGAGAGCAGTAAAATGATGCCATGCCTGTGTCTTTCTTCCAGCAGTACCGTTAACTTCATGGGGAAATTCCCTTTTCACCCAGTTTCAGCGAGGAGGTGGAATCAAGTACCTCAACGCGGCCATCGCCGTCAGCCGAGATGTGCTGGAGCTTTGCTCGCACGGACATCCTCTTCGGCCCACATCAGTACACAACCTTGCTCGTTATCTTGCCATCCGATACAACCAGATAGGTGAAATGGGCGACCTCGAGGAAGCCATCATCCTTGACAAAAGATTGCTGGAACTTCGTTCGCGTGGGGATCCCGAGCATATACATTCGTTGAATAACCTCGGAGTTCACCTTTCCGCACGGTACCACCGGCTGGGAGTAATCGACGACCTCGAGACGGCCATCATCCTTACCCGGGAAGCACTGGAATTTTATCCTCTCAGACACCCTGATTCTCCCGGTATGCTGAGCAACCTTGCAGCTTATCTTTACACTCGGTACAATCAGCTCGGGTCAACGAGCAACCTCGAGGAGGCGATCGTTCTTTCCCGAGAAGCACTGGAACTGTGTCCGCCGTGGCACCCTGATCGACCTCAGTCGGTCGAAAACCTAGCGGCTTGTCTCTTTGCGCGGCACGGGCAGCTTGGGGTGATGAGTGACCTAGAGGAGACCATCATTTACTCCCGAGAGGCACTGGAGCTTTCGCCGCCTGGGCTCCCTCCTAGAGCCTGCTCATTGAATAACCTCGCACGTTACCTTTTCACCCGATACAACCAGCTCAGAGTGATGAATAACCTCAAGGAGGCCATCAATCTCGCCGGAGAAGCACTGGAACTTTGCCCACGTAGGGATCCTGGTCGATCTTGCGCGTTGAACAACCTTGCAGATTACCTTGCCGCCCAATACAACCAGCTAGGGGTCATGAGTGACCTCGAGCAGGCTATCGTCCTCTCCCGAGAAGCGCTGGTGCTTCGCCCGCGTGGCCACCCAATCCGAGCCCAGACATTGAACGATCTGGCAATTCGTCTCTATACCCGTTATGACCAGCTGGGGGAATTTGGTGACCTTGAAGAAGCCATCATTCTCTCCCGAGAAGCTGTGAAATTTCTCCCATGTGGCCACCCCGCTCGATCCAATTCATTGAACCACCTCGCACGCTGTCTCCGTATTCGGTTCTTGCAGCTTGGTCAGATAAAGGACCAGGAAGAACTATTTAGTCTCTACTCTGCGCTTGCACATACAGCACCAATTGTGTCTTCCACCGACCTGTCTGCCGCCAAAGAGTGGGTTTGTATAGCTGAAGAGTTTGGACACTCTTCGATCCTTTTAGCATACGAGACGTCTCTTCGATTACTCGTTGAGCATGTGGTTACTCTGCCTTCTTTGCCTCAGCATCTTGCAGTCCTCAAGAAACTTACATCATCGCTTGCCGTGGACGCATTTTCCGCTTGTCTTCGTCGTGGTGCTCCTGCACCCGCAGTTGAACTTCTCGAACAAGGCCGGGCCGTGTTTTGGAGCCAACTGACTCGCCTCCGGTCTCCTCTCGATGAAGTCGTTGCATCTGGCGAGGCTGGAAGCACATTGGCAGACAAATTCACCCGGTTGAGCTCGCTCGTTCGCGACGTTCTCAGTTCACCTAGCGCAGCGCAGCATAATCAGGCGTGGCACCTCATCATCCAATTGCAAAAAGTGGTGACTGATATTCGTAGACTGCCCAGTCTCTCGCGTTTCCTGTTTCCCGCGCACTTTTCTGAGCTCAGAAAAGCAGCTGGCGAAGGGCCAGTCATTATCGTCAATGCTAGCCAGTACAGTTGTGATGCATTGGTCGTTTTACCCGACCGAGACCCCATTCATATTCCTCTCCAACTCACCAGAGCACGCGTTAGTCAACTATCATCGGACCTGCGCTTCGTCTCATCGCGCGCCAAGGTCAGGGACGTGACAAAGGACCTCGCGTTCATCTTGCGGGAACTCTGGGATGAGGTCGTTTCACCCATAGTGGAAGTTCTCCAGACGTTTCAGCTTCGTGGATCTCGCATCTGGTGGTGCCCGACAGCCGAGTTCTCTCCTCTACCATTGCATGCCGCTGGGCCGTACAGGAAGAGGAAACAAAACTTCTCCGATCTTTATATCTCGTCGTATACACCAACCTTGACGGCGCTCATCCGTGCCAGACAACACAGTCGGTTGAGTCCCGTCACAGAACGACCGAATTTCGTTGCACTTGGTCAGGCACAAGCTCTCGGAGAGCAGCCGCTTCTCTCTGTCGGCTCCGAACTATCCAGCATATCTCACCGCGTTGCATCGCTCGGAACATTTACGCGCATCGAGGGTCCGGACGCCACTGTCGCAAGGCTCACCGAGGAACTGGGCAAGAACGAATGGGTCCACCTCGCCTGTCATGGGATCCCCAACCAAGAACATCCTTTCGAATCCGCGTTCGCGCTCCACGACGGTCATCTGAAAGTCGAGGACATCATCCGATGCGACATGCGAAACCCACAATTCGCATACCTATCTGCCTGCCACACCACCGTGTGCGACGAATCGAGTCTAGACGAAGTCATCCACCTCGCTTCGGGGATGCAGTTTGCTGGGTTCCGTTCTGTCATCGGAACGATGTGGGCTGTGGATGATGCATACACGGACAAGATCACGTCCGTGTTCTATGAGAACATGGTTGATGCGTCGGGTCATCTGGATTACACCCGCGCTGCATTCGCGCTGCACAAAACAATGCGTCTCGCGGGGATACCGTTCGATCAACGCATTCTGTATATACATCTAGGCGTCTAGTACTCCCCTGCATTCATCCAACGCATGATTTGTACTGCAATGAAAGAGGAAGCTTGCCCGCAGACATGCATATATACTTGTGATCTGGTGACAGTCTGAACGGGACAATCAGAATCCGGGTCATCATAACTATTAGAACAACAAAAAAACACAAGAGCAGGGAGCCCCGAACAGTGCCTCAGCGCAAAACACGCTATGCTTGACTGAGCGGTTCATACCCCCTCCGACTCGAACCTCCCATCCTCAACCCAAGCGTTCCCAAGAGGCCTTTATTTCTCCCCCCACTTGGATCGTGCTCATGCTCCGCTTCTCCTCTCTCCATCTCTCTCTTCTTCTTAGCCTCTTCGAATCCCTCGAGTGGAACGTCGTACACCTGCCCATACTCGACGCCGACTTCCTTTCCCATCGTCCAGAAATCGTTACAATTCCTCACGATGCCCAAATCAAACGGATTCCTCGCGCGCGCACTCGACGATGCGAGCGCAAGCCCATGGGCGGCTCTCCCCCGCGTAAACCTGTCGAGTCCGAGTAGGTTGAGAAGGAACCCGCCGCACGTTCCCGGCGCGGTCGCCATGGCGAATATACTGCCATGTCGGTGATTATGCTTGCGTACCCCGCCTTCTGCTTCGCTGTCCTCGTCGCTGCGCTCGGAACCCGACGCATGCTGGTGTTGGTGTTGGTGTTGGTGGCGATGACCCATTTGAACGCCCGCTCCGCCGCCGCCTGCTGCGAGGCCGCCGCGGCCGCCCATGAAACCGTATCGTCCGAGGTTGGAGACTTCGAACGTGGTAAGTTGACGGGCGACTTGCCAGTATTGTGTCACAAGGAGCACGGATGTCCAAGTGAGTTGGAGAGTAGACCAAAATGCGATGGCGAGAAGGAACGCGTCCTTGGATGCGGGGACGCATAGAATAGGTGAGCAGTCATTAGGGATCGACTCGTGTGGAAGGACGGTGCTGAAGACTGCGGCCGATGGTTAGCGGGGAGACACAGTAAGTTGTGTTCGTGGCTCACATTCATAGCTGAGGTAGTCGAACAAGGCGATGCCGATGATGAGAGTTGTCACAAACAGCAGGAATTGGCGGTGATTATTTGCACCAACTGGCAAAGAATAGTCAGTACTTGGATGCTCTTGTTGACAAAAGAACGAACCGCAATTCCACACCCATGGACAGTGACTAATGTCGGAGAGGTTAAAGAGGACCGAGAGAGGGTGATAAACATCTTACTGGTCGCTCCTTGAGACACACCTATCGCATACGCGACAATGTTTCGACCGAAGAGGTTTCCTTGCCTGGACATGACTTGTAGAACTGGCGACATAACACAAAATGAGACCCACCATGCATTGAATACAGAACGTTTGACCATTAAGCCGCCCCTCTGAGGCCAAGTCTTCTATTATCTACGTTATTTCTGTGTCAGTACGACAGTGAAAGCTGTAGAGACAGAACATACTGCTTTCAACTCTGCGTCGTTCGCTGGCCGAGGACATGCACCCGGATCAAGGGTGATTGCTCGGAAGAAGTTGTATGTGCACAGACCAAAGACCAATGCGAAAGCCAAATGGATGAATGGATGCTCAGGCGTTTCTGCCAAAGACAGTGAGGCAAGACCAGATCAACACTTAGATGGTGATGACATGATACCTCTGACAAGTCTAGTAACCCAACCATACCCAACCCATAGCATGGACGCAGCGATAATACCTGCGAAATATGGGCTTTGATTGACGGTCCCCGTATAACTGTCCTTATTCAAAAGAACGCGCGTGACAATCTTGGTACATTGTAAATGAGTTGAATTCAGTGCAAAAGAGGTAAACTCACATGGTGCATGGCGAAAAACTCGGCCATTGAAAGTACTATACCGGTATACCATGGAAGAATACTCAAGGTGGTAAAAATAATGTACAGGGATATCGAAGGTAACACGAAGATAGCAATTTTAGTGTTTCTCTGCTGAGAACATCAACAAAGACATATAACGCCGTGCAGGAAACACTTACTTCGTTCAGCGGTTTTGTCTTCTTGACACCAAATTCAGACATGCCACCTTCCTCCATGGCGCGCTTCCATGCACCCAAGCTTTTGAGTTCGACGGCCATATCCCTTGGAGTTCGTCCTTCCGCATCTTTTGCATGGATATCCGCGCCCATTTCGATGAGGCGACGAAGGATGACCCTGTTTCCTCTTACCACAGCCCAGTGGAGGGGTGACAGCCCAACATCATCTTTCAGATTAGGACTTGCGCCATGTTTCAACAACAAGTCAACAGAGAGCGCGTCTCCCTGGTATGCTGCCCACATAAGCGACGTATGCCCTTGCAGGTCGCGAGAGTCCACATTGACGGGTTGATGGAGCAGATAGAGTAGCGGCATCACAGACGAGGAGTGTGTAACCAGATGCAAGGCATTGTATCCCTGTGAGTCTGAGATGGTTGGGTCGGCATTATTAGATATGAGTAAATGTATGATATAAAGGTATCCGTTTCGCGCTGCCCATTGGAGGGGGGTCGCTTGAAGATCACCACCGATGGCGTCGACCTCAGCGCCTTGTTCAAGCAAATATCGACAAGTTGAAAGCTGGGCATTAATCGCAGCCCAATGAAGTGGCGTGCTGCGTAACAAGGTCAGTATATGCGGGGGGGAACGAGACGTTCGGCAAGCGCGACGAACACATTCTGGTCATCTCTGTCATTCACGGTCGCATTTCCCGAGTCGACGAGCTGTTGGACGGTCGCAAGATCGCCTCTCTGTGCAGCGAAAATGATCTCTTGCTGGACACGGCATCAGTCCAAGGAACACGGGACGAAATTGGGCTTCCTACCAGAGGCTGAGGTTGGTGGAAATGCGAGATGCTGGTCCCGGTTGCTTGCTCGTTGTCGATTTTTGTCGTTGGCTCTGCCTTGTGAGTTGGTTCATTCATGTCGTTGCTCGCCGTCGCCGTTGTCGTCGACGTTCGTGTGTGCAGCCGTCGGACGGATGGCTGTAGCACGTGGGGCAGTGTCGAAACCCTACGACAAGGTTAGGGTTACATGTCCCTCCCAATCCACCATGTTACTGCCAGGGCTGCTGTTACTTGGCGCGAGGTTCGTACCCGCATTTCGCGTGTCGAGTACTGACCAATTCTGAGCCAGCATCTGCGTCTTCCTATGCTGTCGCGTATTCCTGAAAAGAGGGCTGTACAATAACCTTGAGCTTCTCGCCCCTGCCACGCAAGATGCCCTCCCGCAGTCAGCGACAACGCCAAAGTCAAGTTCAACAAAGACATGGCACTCCGTCCTTGCGCAATCGTCCTTTTCGATATGCTTCACGGAGTGCTCTATGTTGTTCGCTATGCTACTATGTCAAGGGTTCAGCCTTCTCGATCCCTAGTGAGTGCTCACACGAGCTTGTCAGTGTCCTGACCGATGCCGCTGTACCCAGCATCCGACTATACACGTGGAGAGTGTCGCTCTTCCTCTTATTATCAACTATCATTGTTCTCATCCCGGCCTCCTTCTGCATGGTTCTCACGTATCGCTCAGGTCCGTCACTATCACCACACGGACATCGTGGTCCATGAAAATTCATCGGACTCTTTAGAGACACCTAGCCTTCTCAACATCAGAGCAATCGCCTTTTTGCTCCCTGTCGCTCTCTTTATCTTTACCCTGTCATTCGTCCCACTTCCCGCGGAATTCACGTCGTACAATCCTCTCACATTGACAGCTGCTCGGCTGGTGGTCCTCGGAACTATCATCCTCGGGCTCCTATCAGGTCTGGGTGCCGTTAATGGGGCATGGGGTACATTTGCACGCAAGGCGTAAGTCGTTGATTAATGTGACCGGAAAAACCCCACAGCTCAATGCTTCCACATTGCAAACAGGGCTGTCCCCTCCGCTGCTTCCATTGCTTCGGCAGAGAACGCTCTCGAGCGGGTGCGGTCTGACTTACGTGAACGTACGCGCGATCTCGATGCGTATGCGGCTTCAAAGGTGTGAGCTTCTCTCTTGACGACAGGATGTGACTGAGCCTATAAACGGCAGCGACAGACCGATGGCTCCTGGTTATCGCGGGCCGCTTTCAAACGTGATGCACGTAAGGTTTCATGCCCTTTGAATTACCGACCACGTGAGGTATTCAATGCCTTCCACTAGACCAGGGTTCCTTGCAACAAGAACTCGTCGGTTTGCAAGCGCTCGAATCACAAATGGCGACGAGGGTGACAATGTTGAAACGCAATCGCGAAAACACTGAATTTGCACTGTCCATCCGCGGAAAAATTCTCGGCAGGGTATGGGCGATATATTGCGTATGCAGGCTATTCAGTGCAAGTGCTCATGTGACGTTACTTGTACCGCCGTTCTGCTGATGCGCTCGCCTCTGCCAGTCCGTCATGAATTTGCTATCTCCACCATCGTCCATGGATGACAAAACGTCATCTTATGGGGATATTATCGCACACACTTTCGCTTACTTGTTTTCCCTGTTGCCAGCTACATCTGGGAAGCCAAGCATAGACGTCCCATCGCTATCCAGGCAGATTAGTCTGGTCCTCGTGGGAGCCATCATCCTCAGCAGCGTCAGAGTGGTCCTCAGAGGCGTTACAAAGGTAAGTCGGGCCATTCCGAGAACAAAAGAACAAAAGAAAAAACGCGCATTGAATGACCATCCTGTGATCAGGCGTTCCGAATTACATCTCGCAATATCTCCGCCTCGTTGATGTTGCTTCTATTAGCACAACTCATGGTTTGCTTCTCACGTCAGAATGTATCGATGTATTCACTCTTTATTTCAGGGTATCTACCTTCTCACCACATTAGTCCAGCTGCGGACGATGTTCCCCCCTTCCCATTCTTCATCCTTGAGTATGGACGGGGGTGACGACGGTGACGTCAACTTGTTCTCCTCTCTCCCACAATACTCGCTGTTTGGAGGATTGTTCGACTGGTCGTTCTTATTCGGTGCAACAGGATGCACCCTTGCGCGTTGGGCTGGAGGACTGTTCGGCGGAGATGATGACGATTACGCATAGCCAGGGGGACTTTCAGAACTCTTTACGGACTGTAGAAGTTGTACGTTGTCGGGAGGGGACGAATTGGTGTTTATCGTGATCCACGACTGGGCCGCTGCATCACCCGTGACCCGTGAGTTCCCAAATTCATCAATAATGCCAGTTTTTTTTACACCCATCCAAGAGTCCGTAAGACACATCTCGTCAATAGATAACTAACCCAATATCCGAGATCAACGCAGCATTCCCTCCGCTCCGCATTTAGCGAGTATCCCCATGGGGCTACGACAAAGCCCCCCACGCTGCGAGACCTGCAAAGAAACACATCAGGCTGACTAGAACACTAACGTACGCAGCTGTATGGATGCCAATACGGGGAAGAATCATGGGCGTATAGAGCGACGAAAGAGACGAGTGGATAAGCAACACGATGGGAAACGTGACGACGAGTGGCTTATGAGAGATGATCGGGTATGGAATGATCCTACCATCTGTAACTGGGACAGAAAGAGGCGAGCGGAGATAAGCAGACGAGACGAGAAGCGTGAGACCGACGGAGAGAATGATTGAATCAAAACGTTGCAAGCACGACACGAAAACGGGAATTTTCTGTCAATGGCATGTCAGATATGATGCAACGCATAGTACATAAGCGACGCGAGACATACGATGGGGGCAACGCCGTATACCGCTTCGAGTTCTTCTCTTGCTTTTGTAGTGAGATACTTGTCGAAATTGTGTTGAATGCGCGAATTGAACCCATTCGCGTTTCCGTGCGAGTATTCTCCACTTTGGTCTTCAAGTTGTCGAAGATCGTCATGAGAATTCACCGGTAGTTGCTCAGTAGAGCCCTGCCATCCGTCAGGGGCTATATCACTCTGCGGAGTGGCCCCATCCTTGAGCCGCGCTAAAAACTCTTGTTCCCGACCAGGAGGTACCATAACATCGCGATAATAAGTGATGTGTTGATAACCTTGTACGAGAGACACCAAGACCTCTGCGATATTGAACGAAAGCCACCATACGGTGTGAAAGGACGGGTCCTGCCACGTTGGCTTGAGACTGTCCATGTTGTGACGGACACGCAGCAGTGCAAGCGACGCAAGGCGCAAGAGGTTGACGATCGACACGTGTAAGAAGGTAGTTATAAGCGAGGCTATGTCGGGGCGTAGTAGAAGCGACGACATTGTGTAAAGAGGAACGCGCAGTTGGTGTGCCAGGGCAAACATAGCCGACGACAGGAGAAACTCTGGGAGGGGGGTGGGGAAGAGTGGGGGATAGTGAGATGGAGAACTCGGATGAGACCACACGAACAGCGGCGATATTGCGAGGACTGCAAAGGTGATCAACGCTGACAGTGGCACGAACGTATACAATGCCAAGAGTCGCTTGTACGATCCTAATCGACGTTGGACGGCGTCAATGAAAGACTAAGACATATGGTCAAGGCTCACCCCCGTACAACCCATTTTCTTCCAGCTCCCATTCGATAGTAGCGTCTTCGATGTCTTCTGACTCGGGCTGTGAATCATTGGGGTCTGCAGGAGGGTCTGCGTCCTCCTCTGCTACCCTGTCGAGAGCATTCCGCATGCTCTCTGGACTCTTCCTCATCCTGTCCTGTTCTTCTTCCCCAGGGCCGTCCAAACCGCTCAGGATGCTCTCGCCGAGTGAATCGAGACGTCGCCAGTGCTGTTGCTCGTTGTCGTCGTGGGTAGTCACGTCGTAGCCACTGAGGTCGGAACCGGAGTCCTGTCGAGGAACATGGACATCTTCTGTGCCATAATAGTTTGTTACCTCCGCAACGACTCTGGCGGGGTCTTGCAGTCTCGTCAGCTGCTCCGTCGAGTATGTTCGCGGAATAACCGCCGCGACGGTGTGGGCGACTCTTCGATGCATTCACAAAGATAATGGGAGAGCACTGCCTACGTGCCAAGGGTACCTACTTCTTTATACCTACTCGAGCTAAGAGGCTGTATCTGCATCGTTGCCCATGTTCGAACGCACGACTCCGGCGCGCCTCACTACAGCCAATGAATGTCTTGCAACCCATGCACGATGCAGAAAACGTGCTAACGAGATACCCTACCGAAACGCGTGGCAACGAACACGGTAATGACATGAAGGAATCAAGACACATGTCCGTCCCACGAATCCTGCAAGATGGCGGTGAGTAGCTGCACGACAACGGGGTATAAAAAGGATCAGATTTCGATGCATTTCCGCAAGGACTCTGACCATCCCCATATTGTACACCAGGGGACGTGACGGCAAAGTACGATCGGTCCGCCCATCGAATAAATCTCATCGGGAAGAAATGATAACGACTGATTGATTACACACCTCTTGCCAACGAGCGCGCGGTCCAGTCTGGAAAACAACAATTAGCACATCCAGACGAAAACGACAGCATAAAGGTCAGACAAGGCTGAAATCCAAGTTTTGTCCACACAATGAATTCGGAATGTGGTAAAACGTATGGTATATGGGAGATGCATCACTTGAAGCAGGTCAGAAAGGAAAACTCACCGAGTGTTCGTTTTGTGCACAGCATGTAAATTTCTTGGGCTCAAGTCGAGCACGGCGGTATGATTCAAACCCCGTCAAACTCCGCAACGATGCCGAAGCAGCCGAACCCAGCTAGGATAGGAGTAGATCCTTCTGGTAAATATGAGATCTGCAACTTGCAACTGACCAAGACATCAGCTATGGAATCTCTTCTGCGATGGAGCATAGAAAACTCTTCTCCAGGCGAACGGGCGGCTGTCTCAGAGAGAAGAGATATTGACCCTGCAATCATCGATCACATTCTCGGAAAACCAGATGTACAGCTGATGAAAGAAGCCCTCGATGTTGCTCTCGATGTTTCCCAAGACGAAGATCAACGAATAGCCGCCATGGACAACTTGGAAATGGTGCGTAGCTCCTGCGACCTCGAAAATCCAAAACCGACGAACTGCCCGGCTCGACAGCTCGTGGAGAACATCGATAATGCAAACGGTACGTTGGTTTCTGTTCAATTTCACGTGGCATTTATTGCCTCCTAGATCTCCAAAAGTTAAACATGTGGGAGCCTCTACATGGTCTCGTTGGTTCCCCTTCCACCACAGACGGTCTGAGGTTACAAACTTTATGGGTACTGGGAACGGCACTGCAGAACAATCCAGCAGCCCAGTTATCCGTGAGTCAAACAAAGTCTGCCTTCTGGATCGATGTAGTATTCAAACTGACAGCCTCGTTTCTCTTTTGACAGTATTTGTCCTTGGATCCCATTCCTGTCATTCTTCCATGCCTATTACCCTCGTCCAACTCTGCAGGCACTCGATCGAAAGCCATGTACGCGCTATCTGCCCTATTGAAGCACAATGCTGCTGCAGTCAAAAAGTTCACTGATTTACAAGGTTGGAATGCCCTGCGTAACTCTCTTGAAGGTGAGTGTTTAGAAGCTTCTCTCGCTAAACCGTGTCATCATATCCTGTGACAGATTCAGACATTATATTGCGGCGCAAGACAGCTTTTCTCATTAATACGTTGCTTACCCCGACATCTGGGGAGAACCCGAGTCCTCCGTCTACAAATGCGCCAGTTCATCCCAATTCTCACGCATCCATGCTCTCGGATCCGGCATCTGTATCAACCTCCCGTACTGCCATGGAAGCACTGCAGAGTAATACTGCATCAGACGGCTCCTCCCTGCTGGACGCACTCGTATCTGCACTAGTAGAGCCCGTTCCTTTCGGTGTGGATGGTGATAGTGAAAGAGACGTTGAGTTCCAAGAGAACGTTGTCAGGTCAGTGGCTACATTCCGCTTAGCGGGCACTTGCTGATCAGCGTATCCAGACTGCTTCACACGTATTCAGTATTATGTGGCGGTGGATTCTCCGATGTGCAAAAGCACAGTCTACGTACTATCTTCAACGACGTCTTACCCGCGAACAACTTGTTCAACCTCAGCAGGGAAGAGTTTGAGGCCGTGAAGACTGCCGTTTCATGAGTGACCGAGAACCAGAAAGAGGGATAATTGATTTCGTCAGACTTACAGTTTACCCAATCTGATAGATTCTTGATATCTAGCCGACTCATTTTTACTCCGATTACGTGATGTGAATCATCATTTCTGCACTCTGATTGGTCCGGTAGAATTGAGCGCGAAGATAGTATTCACGTGCGCGCTAAACTGTCAGAACCTTGAAGGTTATGGAATTAAAGAACAAAAAGGGTCAACAAAGCCATGTCGAACATCGTGCTAGCTTCCTCACCCTTGATTCTTTCAGCTGCTGGTCAGTCCAAAGTTCCACATTGATTGTGTCGTTGAACACTGACGAGGATGTTTAAATTCAAACGCGCGTGATGACCCTGCCACTAGGGAAAGACAACGCGAAACATAACCTACGGTTAAACAAACCTCGTGGTATTTATGAACAACAAAAAGTGTTGGTTTTTCTTCTTTCTCCCTTGGTGTCTATCCACCTCCTCCATTCTTTTGTAGACTCACGATCTTTCATATATCCTACTTCAGGCTCACCTTGCCACCACGCTCACTTTTGAACCATGGCCGCTCTCAACCTACACAACGCTATTTTCACCAACGAGAACGACTCTGATCTTCCCATGCGTTCTGCTGCATCTTTTCTTCATCCAACGCCTGAGAGAGATGGGAATCCGACGAGCCAATTGTCTTCATCTGCGGCTTACCAGGACCTCATACAAAGACAACCAACTCACCCCGATGGACCGACGGCAGGTTGGGATCTCGGTCTCAATCTTTCAGGTGATCCAATCACCGCTGCCGAACACAAGAGCTTAGAAGATCATCAAACCAAAATGAAACTTCGTCGTTTGTACGCGATTAACTTCGCATTCGAACTTCTCTTCGGTACGCTGGTCACTTTAATTTTTTGGGGGCACCATTCTTGACATGCCACGTCCTTAGGTATCTGGGGAACGTACACCACTGTCCGTTACTTCCTTGCATTTGCCGATGGTTCGGGTGACACCGAACATGTTTGTGCCCTCGTCATCGGCATCGTGTCTGCACTTGCAGTAGCTCTCGTGATCATTTCCATTTCGATGCCACTGTTTCCCCAGCGAAGTCATCTCCACGCTTGGCGGTACACGAGGTCACTCCTCCGAACATGTTATCTGCTCTTGCTCTCTGCTGGTGCTACATTGAACGTCGTTCTTGTCTTGCTGTTACATCCGAGTCAGCTCTGTCACTGGGACGTTGATATTTCGTGGTATACATCAACTAAGAATACAATAACCTCCCCGTGTCGTACAGCACCATTTGCCGCGTGGATGGCTGCAGCCATGCTGCGATTCGTCGTGACATTAGCGATGGCTGTGAGTTTGTGACTGACAAGTGTTTGGAAATTATGCTGATCGTTCTTGCATCTCAGTTCTCATTTATCTATGCTCTACGTTCATATTACGGGACACGACACCCTCCCTCCGAGGCTGATAGTCCAAAATATTCTCCATACTTCCCATCTGATCCCGAAGACGTCTCGCCTGTTTTGACTTCATCCCCACTCCATTTTTCAAAATCAACGTTCAGGTTCCCGCGATCGGAAGATTCTAACCACACTCTCAATCAATCTAACACCACGTTGCCCAAGTACAACTCAATCAGCACCCTTGCACCCTCGACTTCCTGTACGGGTCATTCGCGTTCTCATTCCGACCCTCCCAGGGACATTTCAATTCCGAGGATCTCCCCACCCACATCTCGGAGAACTTCCACCCACGGATCATCACTAACGCAAGTCGGGTTTGAGAAGTCGTCCCAGACACAATCTGTCAGTGCTGTCACAACGCCCTCGTGGGTACCTCACATGCTCCGGCGAATGAGTCGTATTTCAGTCACTCAGGTGACGCCGGACACAATGCTATCTGATATCTCCCCAAATCCAGAGAGGCTCAACGGTCCGACGATTACCCGTGATTCACCCGAGATCCGATCTTGTGCATCTTGGAAGCCTGGTCATCGTGGCAGCGGTCTCGATGCTGGGAAAACAACCTCGGCATGGGAGAATGAGCATGTCCGGCATGCTTCACAGGCCAGTGTTAGTCCGGAGTCCTTCTCATCCACCCGCGATGACGGCGAATCCATCAAGGAAAAGGACAAGGACGACGATGTCCTCGTGTATTCTTATGGTTATGGCGCCTCCGGACCTACTTATCCTTATCTGGATATGTACAATCCTCAGAGACCAGACGGATGTGCCGAGACGTCGTTACGCGAAGATATGGACGAGCATGAGGGCTTCCAAGGACATCGGCGAGCCATACCAGGTGGGCCAGCGTTGCATGACGTATCCTCCGAACCGCGGTCTTCTCTATGCAGAGAGGAGGAGGAGGAAAGTAGCGGCGAGGAAGAAGAGTATGTTGCTATGATGGGTGGCTTCGTGCGCCGCATGGCGACCATCGAGTCCCTCGGATCGAGGGAAGCTTCGGGCACGCTCTCGACGACGACGGGTTCTGTGGCACTCCACTCCATGTGTTCCGGGGCTCCCGCCGCATCCCAGTTCTCCTCGGTGCGGTTCGCGGACCTCGGGTCGTCTTGCACGCCTTCTTTGGGTGTGTCCTCGGGCAGGCAAGGTTCGCTCAGTACGGCATATCTCTCGTTCTCGAGTGGAGATACGGGTATGCGGGTGAACGAGCGCGGAGAGCTCTTGCCAACTTCCAACGCAAGCAGGGATTCCGCCGGCTCGCCGTATGACCGTCATTACTACACCCCAAGCGGTGACGAGGACGGATGAGAGCGATTCTCCCCTGTTCGCATCTCACTCTGCCGACGTCAACGCGCGGTAGCCACATAAACGAGGGAAAATCGATGGTTATGGCAGCAAGTGTCACTGATCTGAATCAGTCCATCAGGATATCTATCGATGAACTGTCTTGCTCGCCTCCGTCTCATCGCCTCCCCCGTCCCCCCTTTTTTCTTTTTTTCTGTTCCCAAACGTCTTTGCTTGATACGAAAAGAGACGATCGAACGCTGATATTATCTTTATGAACTTCAATTTTTACAAACGCGCTATTTATGCCATTCATGCTATTTCATATTTCAACGCTTTCTCTCGATGGAGAACACTGGCAATTCAATCGTACGACATGTCGTCCCATGCGACGTGAGAACGGGATCACGATATGAGTTCGTCATTTCACCACTTGATATCTATCTCAGGGGTGAGTCGAAGGACTTCCTGATCGTGTTTTCTTGGCATGTAATCGAATATTAGTAACGTTAACGGGTGCTGTCACTCTGATCTAACTGGGACGATGATTGGTTAGGCACCCCCTTTTTTTCTGTGCATGCCCCTGTCCGATATTATCGATGGGCTACAGGCATCAGTCCTCGGTTTGGGACTAGCCTCGAGGAAGAAGCGCTGAACATTTTATATGAGTTGTCAGCTCAAGGCTCGGATCCTAAGCAATTTCGATTGCATGTCACGTGCAAAGGTGACGTCAAGACCCGACCAGCTTGGATCATGTATATATTCCGTCCCGCGGGTCCATGTTGACCGGAACACGATGGGCCTTGGAACGTTTCGTACTGATATAGCATCCCCCCCCTCCCGGCGTCCAGAAATATCTGTTAATGAACAAAGTGTCGAAACCAGAACCAGTGTCCATCATGACCATACATATCGCCCATTTGTCACCGAGATATTAGCAACCCGAGCGCACTACGACGATCAAAACGGAGCGGGGGGGGCGACGCGACCGAGCGTAAACCGCAAAAGTTCCCGGATATACATCATCAACGTCTCTTGCGTCACCGCCGCGGAACCCAACTTCTCGACTTCTCAAACGAGACCCGGGACATGGCCTGTTTTGGTTACCAAAAAAAAAAAAAAGAAAAAGAAAACATGCCATTGGCGGCATTCATCATCATCCGAATCAATGAATCTTGCGATGATATCATCGTCCGATGCTTGCAGCGGAGGTCTTCCTCGCACCTGGCGTAAACCCGCAACCCTGAACACCCCTAAGTGGTAAGTACATGCGGCACCGCAACCCCGGGGTTGTAAAAAAAACGACCTTGCATGGTCACGTATTTGGTTAGGCGACGAGTGTGTTTATCGCAAACGGGGGTGCCGTAAAGCCCCAAGGAAGTTGCGAATACCCCCCATCCCTGAAAATGTGGACTATGATGCAGTACGTGGCTCATCATATCTTGGATGTATATGTCACGAGCAAGCCTGTCAATGACGACGAATATGTCCGAGGGGGGTAAAGCGAACAGATTTAGCGCTGAGATATCGCAAACGCTTGACGAGGACGGCCACCAGAGCAGCGATAACCATACTAATATTGGAACATGACGTGCGCCGAGCGTAATGCTACTGTGCATAGTGCACACTCACTAGATAGTGCGTCGAAGCGATAAGGACGAGTTGTGAATGGGTGGCACGGGAAATGCGTGCGAAGGAATGCATCATGTCCGCAGTGCGGCCGCCCAAGTCCACGCACAGAAAGAATATGACGTGGCCAGCATTCCACATGAAGAACTTCTATTGAGAAAAGTGCGCGCAGGGCTATCAAAGGCACGGACCTTCTTTTTCACATTTGAGAGTGGGATGAAAAATGCGGCACGCCGGGATCAACTCCATCAAGGACGCGCCGATAAAGTTTCATAAGCGCCTTAATCATATCAACTAATGACAGCAGAATGCCGCAAGTGCACAAGGGGGTCCGATTTCGGCCAAAGCATGCTGTAATGAAACCATCGAGGGGAAAAGTACGTAGGATGTCCAAGGAATTTAGGAAATGAGTAATAACGGTCGATCCTCGACGCCAGATGCGATCCGTTGGTCACTTCGCAGATCGGTATGATGAGTATCCATGTACGCCTCGGCAACCGAAGAACGTACTTGCGGGGTTTCGTTTGATTACTCAATAAATGTCAGTCTCGTCTTCTTCTTTGCTTTGTCTACTTCCCCTGACGTGCGAGACCTTTTTACCTTAGGCTTGGAGGAATTCGTAGCTCCGGTCGACGACTGGGGTGCCGTCTTCGTAGAATCGGAAATCTTGGCCAGGTCTGCCGGTCCGTCGACACCTGACGGCCGTAAGAACGAGGCTCCTTGCATCGAGGAGGATTGTCGCAAGTCAGTCCCAATGCCCGTCATGTTAAAAATAAGACTCTTCGCGTCTTTAGAAGGATCTCTGTTGGACTTTATTGGCTGCCTCGTTGTGAGAGAAGCTATGCCGGTGGACGATATCGAGTGTGGTCGGCTCTTTTTTGTCTGCTCGTTTGCCTCTCGGTCTATGTTCTCTGGGGGTGCGGCGTCCGTTCTTGAACTCGAGGCCTGGAAACGAAACCACGATCGTTAGCTCGATGATCCTATGATGTAAGGTGGAACCGCGGACCTCCTGGGTAATTTCTTCGCCGCGTTTGTTAAAAACTCGCCGACCTCGTGGACGCAATGCGTTTGAAGGAGATAAAGACGACGGCCCGTCCGCAGTAGGTGTATCGTGAAGGGAAGGGAAGAGAAATGGAAGGTAAGACGTTTCGTAAGTAACACTGATACCCAAAGTCCAAAAACACGGGGTCGTAAATGTACATTGTCAGAACAAACAGAACACGAATAGAAACTCACGCCTTCTCGCCGCGATAAGCACTCGGTCCCCATGCCTCCCTGATTTCGGGTGACACCTCCCACTCTGCATCGTCCTTTACATGTGCCTCTTCAGGTTCGACCCGCGGGAGCTGGTGTGCTCGCCGAGCATTCTGCATGAATCGCAGATTCAGTGTTCCGGTGCTCAGTGTCTTCTCGACCATGGTGGGCGTGGGTATCTTCAAATTGGCGCCTGATGAGTCTTGTACACGGCCGTCGCCTGGTCGTCGCTGGTAAAAAGCCACTCCTGATCGATTGTACAGCCGATTACGTCATCGATTCCCATACGCGGTGGGTTGGCATCATTCCCGTGGCGCAAGCTGTACACGGATGGCATGCTCCGATATCATTCGTCCAAGGGCCGGACGACCTCGCCGCGGGCTCTGAGGATTGCTCTTTTAGACGTTGGGAACGTATCGGGAGGATGCCAAGCAAGTGAGCGCGAGAGAAGCGGGTCGTCGACTCCCGAGACAGCGACAGCCCGTACCGATACAGCAGGCACGTAATAGCAGAGTCGAGGCTCACAACGAGCCTTCCCATGATTATACGTCATGACACGTAGGTCTTAGTGATGATCAGGACAATAGAATCTCGTCGACGTCGGTTCTAGACAGCGACTGTGTCGGACACTTTGGAGGGACTGAGGTATCGCCTTGGGTACGAGAACGCCGGCGAGCAGCGAGTTCGGTGGCTGATAGCCTGCGTATGATGAAAAATGCACACAGGACCTGATAAGCGTGTTCTTGGAGGAACGTTCATTTGGCCACGACGCCAGATCCACGGTACGGGCTTGAGAATGGATTCAGATGATGATGATAATCGCGAAGCGCGTCGTTTCCGACATGCATACCACATGCAATAGTTGCCTAATCGAACCAGGCCGGGCAGAAAGCGGAGGGTGGACGTTCATTATTGACAGAAGCAATCAGAGCGGCCGACAGGATGGGAAACGAAATAGCGAAAGTATTCCCAGCAGCGTTCATAAAGACGCGGGACAAAGGAGAGTGTCGTACTGGTGGTGTCGGTGACATGAAAAGCGTGGTGATAAAATGAATAATACTATATAACGTAGGTGATGTGGTCGTAAAGGGGTTGGCGTGGACTGATATGATGACAGGAGCTGTCCCAGGCGAGTTGAGATTCAGGCCAAGATCGCCCAGATGCGGCGGTAAAGAAGAGGAGAGAAGGAAGTAAATTTGTCGACACATGATGGTTTCTGGGAGATCTCCCACTGACACGTCGATACAAGTTGGGAGCATTGGGGCCGGCCTGTCTGCGCAGGAGAAAAGTCCGATGAACAGGATCATGCAGGCAAGAGGGAGTGTGAGAGGTTGTCAGAACGGAAGCGATCAAAAGAGGACAGTTAATATCACAGCGAGCGCGTTCGGAAATGTCGATGAGACGCCCAGACGGTGGAGGAAAAGGCAAGGGCCGATTCAGGCATAAAGTTACCGACAGCGATAGGAACGCGGGGAGAACCTGCGAAGCTGATGCGGGCCATGACCGGCATCAGAGGGATTGTACACGCAAGGATGATGAATCGCATTCTATTCTATTCAATTATAGCTACGGGTAAATCAACATGGAATGAGAGCGAGATCCAGCCTGATCTGGTCCAGAGACTGCTGCGTTTCGATGAGTCAATGGGAGACCTGCGCGCGCTGGCATGGCCCGCTCGCTTGTTGGGTGACCTCGTGGCAGGCGCAGCTCTGGCAGTTTCGTCATTCACTTGACGAAACGGACCGGAGACAGTCGAATTCTCGCTCCGTCGCTCGCTGGAAGGATATGAACACTCCTCAAACCCGGGCCTGCGTCAATTCCCCGCCCTCTCCGTCGATCACCCGCGTTTCACAGTATATAATCCCCCTCCCCTCCCATCCCCATCCATGGCTGCCGCAATGTCCTTCCACCTCCGTCCCGTCACAGAACACTCCCCCTCCCCCTCCTCCTCCTCCACCTCCACCACCACCGCCGCCGAGCGCAGCCCCCCTCCAAAGTCCCATCCCTCTGCCCACATATCCAGGCGGCCCCTCTCCCCGAGCTCTCTGCGAGGTGACTCTCCCTCCTCTCCCCCATCTCCCCCACTGATCTCGCCCAGACGTCAACCTCACCCAAGACGCCAGCTCTGCCCGGACCAAGTACCCCGCCCCACCCACAGGCCATGAACTCATGGCCCTCTTCCCCCCCGCACCCCCCGCCAGCTTTCCCGAGATGAGACCCGGCCCAACCAGTGGCTTTTTCAAGCGACAGGAGCGTGCCTTCTTTGCCCAGGCGGGCAAAGAAATCGTCCGCGTGCGCGTGGAAATCGACGTCCCACCCTCATCGTCCGACGACGTTATCAGTGCAAAAACCAGAGAATCGTCTGCACACGGCGGTCCCCCGCGGACCTGGCCGCAGCTCCATCCACAGCACCAGTCCCCCATCGACCCATCAGCCTCTCCCGCGGCCCCTTATCCTCATCCCAAACCACCCCGCCAATCTCGTGCAGTACCCGCACCCACGCAATCACCTGCCATCTTCCCTGGCTCTCCCCATGGACAGCCACCCCAGCTCCCCCTCAATCTCCATGTGCCAGCATCACATCAAAGCGGGATGACTTTACGTACTCCGCCTCACGATCCACATCCTGGGACAAAAGTGGAGTTTCAGGCCCCGGAGGACTACCGAGATGACACGGACGAAGCTTGGCGCCGACCTACGCCATACGCAGACCGTCGACGTGCAGGCAAACACACACGCCGTGTGATCGTCCGAAATTGACTCTGAGTGCACTTCGCCGGTGACACCATGCCGGATACGGATCGAGTATATTCACCCACGATCGTCGCATTGATACCTGTTACATATACCAAGTCCAATCTCGTCATTATATCTGTGCTATCCATCATACCTTGTATTCTAGTACTGTGCCCATCGCTTGAAGTATTATTCTGTTATAACTTAACCCCCACATCACGTATAGCATTTCCTCACGAACCCAAGTGACGATACCGAGCTGGTATACTTGACCACATGCTACCTTGTCCGGTATCGCCGAAAAGGCACCTGGTGTGAGCTGCGTATGATGGAAATAAAATAATTTTTAAACCGCCTTTTCCCTTGAGATAAAACAAGGTGTGATCGCGATCGAGCTCCGGCAAGTGCCGCAACTTGATCAACTTCTCCGTCGGTGCCTTGCAAAATTGGAGGGTGCCACACAACTTGCTTGCGTTCCTCCTCGGTGGCCGGCTGTGTCATTTCTCTCACAAAACATGGAGACGCGGTTCGGTACCTCTAGTTTGGAGAGCGGGTGCCTGTTCGAACATGACGCGTTCGCCCTTCGTGAGGACGCTTCGCACTTTGGCATGAGTGAACGTGGTTACCAGCATGCCTCACGAACATACAGCGGCGGGGAGCCAAGCCCGGGAACGAAGGTTTCAGGTATTATCCGACCAGCGACCAGTTGTTCGTACCTCGGGGATTTCACTTGGACCGGATGCCGAAATTTGTGTGCAGGTGGGGCAGAGGTTCTAATGCATCCGCAGGAAGAGGGAGCGCTCGCGAGTCGCGCGGGTGCGCGCCACGACTCATGGATCACAGATATCGATCATGTTTTCTTCCCTTTTTGAATCGGTGGATGCTGACGGAATTTGCGATGACGGAAGTATTGTCCCTTCAAATCTGCAAGCCAAGTCTCTTGGTAACGTTATCGCACTACTAGTACCTACCAAGGGCCGTTGAGAGCTGTGATGTTATTGCTGGCAAAAAAAAAAGGAAATTAAGAGCCCCCGCCGGACTTTTCCTTTTCTTAAATGCTGATTGGCTGCGACAATGCTCCATTCCAAACTGGAGGACAGGTGCCAGGAACGTCCTTGCTCATTGCACCCAGCGAGCTATGCCCTGTCATCCATTCATACACATTTGAAAGGCTATGTACGTCCGGACCGATTCCTGTGTGGGTCCCCCAAGTACTAAAAGTATCTTCTCGTGGAGCACGCCCTGACGTTCCCACATCCCTTTTTCACCATTCCTTGAACGAGGTCACGCTTGTCAAACAAAGAAGAAAAAAAAAGGGGGGGAGCAAAATGAAAATCAAGAAACTGGCTGGAAGCGCCGCCCGCTGTAGGGAATTTCTCACAGTCA
Source organism: Boletus huronensis (assembly GCA_038093155.1). NCBI lineage: Eukaryota > Fungi > Basidiomycota > Agaricomycetes > Boletales > Boletaceae > Boletus > Boletus huronensis. The sequence continues at coordinate 25,435 of JBBPRS010000080.1, read as the reverse complement.
CTTCTGTGTGGAATATTCATAAATGTCCCGTTCAACACGGATGGGGTGGGGAATAGCCTGCGTACCTGTACCATCTTCATTGTGTTAAATATAACGAAAATGTCCCATCTGAGTCGGATCCGAATGTGGTAATGTTGATATGATCGCGGTCTGGACTCGCGGAGGACAAGATATCCTCCGGAGTCATCCATATCGCCCAGCTCCGACTGTCTATCGCACGGAGCACGCGCGATAAGAAGGCGCCTAAGGGAAATGAAATGACGTGGAACTGTCAGCAGCATGGGGTAGCGCTACTTAGTAGGAACCCGTCAGTAGACTGTTTTGGCGGGCAACGGCAGAATGGACTGACATAACTATTGACACCCAGAGAACAGCATTGTCTCGGGCCTAAACCGGAGGTGCCCCAGATCATGGCGTAACTGTTCGTTCATGAATAGATATCTGACCTGCCTGCACATGTTGTTCGATCACACTAGATGGCAGGCCTTCATTATGAGTCCAGAAGGGGTTAGGACTCAGGAGAGAATGGAAGTCACACTTGGGTGAGTGCCGGTAGAAACGCTTGGCGATCAATACAAGGCATCTTTTCATTTTGTTGTTCAGACCAATGTGTGATAGCACATGTGTTTGAGCACATGTTCACAGATAGGGCGAAGCCACCATCCCCAAATGGCAAAAGCAATGACGGGGAACTCACAGCTATGCAATGTGGACATGCAAGGGGTCGAATCATGAACCCATTATATCGGAGACACAACGCGAGTTAAATAAGAACACGTTCAGACATAAGTGCATGTTAAAGAGTACCTGCGTAGAGATCGTCACACAAAAGCCGAGAACAACCGCGTCTCCAGTGTTTGCAATTAAACCTGATTGAGGACAGCGAATCGGCCGGTAACCAATGAAGTGAGCTGAAATTAGCCATCGGCTGCGAGCTGAGAAGAGGAGGGACGCACATCTGACGTTGTCGTGCGCTGTGAAATGAAAATGGAAGCGGCCGTCATGATCGCGTTGGGATGATCACGAACTGCACGACCCTTGAAACGAACGGAACTTGAGGTGGAACATGAGCCAAGCCCCTAATAGTCGAGCTGCGATTTCCAGGCAAATGAGACGACGTAGAGAATGAAACCACTCTCCGGCGAGGACGAACGGTGGAATGGAATGAGGTCGCACGTGACCTGGGATTTCAATGTCAGCGACTCGGGATCATCCGCTTATCGCGCCGGGCACCGAGCACCTCTCAATACGACTTGCTGGTAGTACCCGACGTGAATGTTCGTCACGGCAAGAACCTCCTAAACATACCCACAGATGGTCAGTTGAGTCTTCTTTACTCCACATCCCCGCCGCTCTCTACGCGAACACGTCATATTGACGTTTACTAGTCAAGATCGACCAAGGATGCCTATGCTGAGTTTTGCGGCATAACTGGCGCATCGTGAGCATCGCATGAATCATCGCACTCGGATCGTCCGTGATCGCTCTCCGATAGAATCAAGGAAGCCAAGCGCTACCTCGACAAACACAAGCGACTGGATGCAGCCATCGATGCTTTCTTCCAAGAAAGCGGGAGTCGCCGAGTAGAATCTACAGCCTCGACGAGCAAATTGACCACCCTCTTCGAGAAATACAAAGGTAACAGTGGTCCGATTACCCCTGGTCAAGCAACCTGGATGAACCACGCTGATAGATCCAGACGGAGACGTCATCTCCACTCAGGGCACAGTCCAGTTTTTCACCGATCTGGGTTTCAAACAGGCGGAGGACATGGATGGAGAAGATGATACGCCCAAACTCTTATCGCTCGCGTTTGAGCTTCAATCCCCTAGTTTAGGCGAGTGGACCAGGAAAGGATGGATAGATGGTTGGAAGAGCATTGGGTCAGCTTCCGCTCCACGCCCTATGATACGGTGATTTCGGACCGTTGACGCAAATTGTGCATAGGTGTGACACCTTAGACGGGATGAAGACCGCACTCACACGTTTAGAAGCCAAGCTTGGCTCCGATCCGTCGTACTTCCGCACGGTATACAATTACACATTTAATTTTGCACGATCAGAGGGCCAGCGTAGCCTTGGCAAGTGCAATTTCTGGTCCATGGGCCGACCTGACTCATCGTGCAACTATACCCAGCTAAGGATACCGCCCTCGAGTACTGGAAATCGCTTTTGTACTTTGGCGTGGGCAGGGAGGCATTGAGGTATACACCGGCCGATGAAGAAGAAGATGTCGACATGGATGTAGGTCAAGGATGGACGAGAGAACACACGGAAATGTGGTTGGAGTATATGAGAGTACGGGATGACGTTGCCGTGAGCAAAGATACCTGGCAGATGGTTCGTATGGAGGCTCCTTTTCCACCGCCTTGCTGATGCAGATAAGTACAGCTCCCAGACTTTATCCGTTCATTTGACGGGGACTTTAACAAACATGACGACCAAGGTAATGCCATACGTTCTTCCCTCGGCGACGTGCAGCTGACGATGCTACGTTATCCTAGCTGCTTGGCCCACCATCATAGACCAGTTCGTCGAATGGGCCAAGAGAAGGAATTCCACTGCGTGAACTACGTACTTTGTACTATCCCCCGATACGTGTACCATACCTCGTCCACCTGCGACCCATTCTTCGTTGTATCGAAAAGCAGTTCATTTATATTGTAGGCAGAATCAATAAAGATTGCATGTGATCGATTCTTAGCGACCGCCCTGCAACGTGCAACGTTGATTCGCCATCACCAGAGGAGCACTGCTTGTCACAGCGCGCCGAGATCGTCGGACACGAGCGACGGGAGAAATGAAGATTCTTTCACCGCCGAGCACTTGATAGAAGCATAGGATGCTCCAACGATAGCGGCCAATATTCTCGGCGCGTTACTTTAATCAAGTTCAGCCTTGTGCACATCTAAAGGCGGACTTGGACGTACTCTGGGCTGACGCGAACGACCGTCTCCGACCCAAGCTCGTTGACCGACAGCACATCGATGTAGGTGCTCGCAAAGGTGAGCCCAAACATGTCCGTGAGTGCGTCCTGGAGGGCCTTTCTTATGAGCAGGACATCGGTGCAACGAGGCTCCATGGCAAGACGTATGTAATGATGCGTGGGTGGCAGATGGCTTAATGTCATGGCCGTGGCAACGAACGGGTTATACGCTAGCCAACACCGTCCTGCTCCGTGATGAACGTATCGATGAACGTTGGACGGTCTCCTAAGACACTGACAGATCCCGTCCACGTCGACACTCGGGAGCAAACTTATGTAATCGCCCATCCAGGTCCACTTGCCGCACACCATCAACTCGGACTCCTCTCGAGAGACCAGGCCAGCAGGGCATGTCTCAGACCGACCACTCTTGCTGCGGTGTCGTGGAGGAAGTACGGATGCGTCGCACCCAGGCTAGTAAGCCACAACCATGGATAGTCCGCAAGTTCTCCGTCGGCCTCACGATTCTCATTGTCGGCTACTCGACGTATGTGTACGCTGGAAGGTTCTGCAGGGACATGATTGTAAAGAGTAGTAGTGCGCTAGGCAATCAAGCGACCGGAGGTGCGTGATTTTCACTCTCGAGTCTCCTGATCCGACGTTGACGTGAGACCTCTGCGACGTCCAGTGATTTTCTTGGTTGTATTTTGTCTCTTGCTATTGTCGATGTCTTGGTGTTACATCGTGGTATGTCTTTTTTTTCCCCTCTGGCACAGAACGACTCATCCCAATTTACTGCAATGCTTTCAGGTGATTACCACATCCCCCGGCAATGCACGGCAGGTAGGCACTTCAAGTTCAAATAAAGACCCCTCTTGCAAATTCCTTCCTCTCATTCCCGTACCTCTATCGGCCCCAGTATACCCAGACGACCACCAGACCGGGCTATGACCATAATGACAGATCGTCAACGCTCAACTCCACTGACCTCCGCGGAACTTCTTACGAACTCACGTCTCCCACCCCAAACGTCTACCATCCTCCCACGCATGAGCATGCAAGAAAGTATAATCATCCACAATCGTCACTTGGTTCTGGGAAGAGCAGAACTGTCGCATCGCAACTTTCTGCCGCTCCTTCTTCGATTCCTAAGCTGGAGCAAAGTTCACACTCACAAGCATCGACCCGTGGTCTTGAAGAAGCACGTGTTGTTGATGTGTTTGGGGCCCCCGAGTCCCCGCATATCCCAGATACCGCGACGCTCCCCACCCATGCGATTTCTTATCAGTCGGGACTTCCCCTTCCTCCGCCGATGTTCTCGCGACGTCCAACAACAACCCCTGTGCTTCTACCGGAATATCGATATTGTAGTAGATGTCAAATCGTCAAGCCCTCCCGGGCGCATCACTGTAGAGCATGTGGCACTGTAAGTTGCTTTTTTTGTCGTCCGCGTGCTCGTCGATCTGATCTGGTGTCAAGTGCATCTTAAAGTATGACCATCACTGTCCTTGTGGGTGTACCTTTCCTGAGAATTTTACAAACTGATATACTCCCTCTATTTTAGGGATCGGGCAATGTGTCGGTGCTTTTAATCAAAAGGTGTGTCCGTCTACTGCACGTTGTCTCGTTGTCATTTATAACTTGTACTGGAAGTTCTTCGTCAATTTCCTTCAATGGGCGACGTTGTTCTGTTTTTGGACGTTCTCGACACTTCTAGGTCTCAACGTTAAGCCACGCACCTCTTCGGGCCCCGAACTCGACCCTCAGCAAATTGTCGTAATAGCCCTGTTCGTTGCCGTTGATCCGAAGTCATATTTCCTGCCGTGACTGACAAGATACCTGCCAGTGCTGGCCTCTTTGGGCTATTTTGCAGCCTTATACTTATATCGCAGCTCCATCTCATTCTGCTGAATCAAACGACTGTCGAGTCACTCAGTTTCAGGTCGATGCGAGACCGTGAACAAGAGTTGTTGTCGCAGATGCACAGGTGGTACCACATAGCGTGCGTCTTTCCACATCCCCGATTGTCGGACGGTTGTGGCGTCCGTCACACGGGACCGGCTAGCTGAATGGGCTTACCCCCCGATCTGACTGGAATTATCACAGTGCGCAGCGGCAAACACGGAAGGAGTGGGATGGCGAATGGGGAAGAATCGGTATTGAAGGTAATCTATGGTGGCTGGGAGGTCGCAGGGCGAACTGGGTGGCAGTGATGGGGAAGAACATATGGTGGTGGATTCGTGCGTCTTTCCCTCGTGAAACTCGTGTTGGTTTTTGAACACCTGATTTCTGACGTGCTATTTTAGTGCCAGTCGGACGTCAACTTGACGATGGCATGAACTACCCAACTAATCCACGTTTTGACAGCGCTGGGAGATGGAAGAGACGGAAGGAGTGGCCGTCTGATCTACAATGACATTTTCATGATTATTGCGTCTGTAGTATTGTATACTTGGAACTCGAACGTGCTCTGCTGGCGGGCTCGCCCTTTGGTGGGATTGCAAGGCCCACGGGACAGATCGGGCTGGCACGGGCGGAACTTGATGCAGAAGCTGAACGTGGATCGTCATTTCCCTCTTGAACCGCAACCTCCACCATCGAGGTTGTAGCATCTAATCATCGAATCACCCACAACTGTTTCAGTTGGATCCAACATGTCACCTGCAGCGACATTCCCAAGCAAAGCGTCCAATGGCCATTCGAACGCTGCCCAGAAGCAGACCCGAACAGGCAGCCCATCTGACAAGATATCTTCGGCGGGTCTCATTCAGATGGAGTATGACTATAGCGCACACAAGTAAGTCAAATGGCACCGGACCCTCGCACGCGGGGGTTAATGACAGGCCTGGGCCAATCATCGTTGGCAGGACGCTGCCGAAGATGGGGGTCTTTTAAATGCCACTTTACTGACGAATCATGTTATTCCCTCGTTTTCGCCAGCTACCATCCGCTGCCGGTCGTCTTCGATTCCGCAAATGGCGCCAAGTGAGACTTTTTCGCCGATTGACGTCCCTTCAGCGGAGCTTCTGATCGTAGTCGCTGATTGACTTGATTAGAGTATGGGATCCCGAAGGCAACGAATACATAGACATGCTCTCTGCTTATTCGTAGGGCTCATCCTTCTTTTGGATGTGATTCTCTGAGCTCACATGAGGTTCCTTTTAGCGCGGTGAACCAGGTCTGTGTTGGCTTGGATATGTGTGGTGGATTGTCTTGGCTCATGCGGACAAATGTTTCAAGGGTCATTGTCACCCAAAGATAGTTGCTACTCTTGTAGAGCAAGCTCAGAAACTCACGCTGTCCTCGCGTGCATTCTACAATTCCGTCTTTCCACGCTTTGCCAAGCAGATGAAAGAGACGTTTGGTTATGACAGGGTTCTCCCTATGAACACCGGTGCCGAGGCGGTAGAGACCGCCCTAAAGGTAGCTAGGAAATGGGCGTACGAGACACCTACGAAAGATGTCGATCCGGGCAAGGCAGTCATTCTCTGCCCAACGGGGAATTTCCACGGAAGAACTTTAGGTGTGATCAGGTAGGCGACAGCAAGTCTCCGTGTCGTGACCAAGATGTTGATCTATTATCGGACCGTTTCAAACACAGCATGAGCACTGATCCCGAGACTCGCGATGGATTTGGACCTTATCTCGCGGGCGTAGGTCCTACATACAAGGATCAGAATGGAACTGTTCAGTCGATTCGCTATGGTCACATCGAGGATTTCAAGCGTGCGCTCGATCACTTTGGGAAGAACGTCGCCGCATTCTTGTTGGAGCCCATTCAAGGTGAAGCTGGGTACGTACACTTCTAGACGTGTGTGCTGCCTCTCTCTCATGGAGACTCCAAGCGTTGTCGTTCCACCAGAGGGGTATCTCCGGGAAGTTCGCAAGCTGTGCACGGAGAGAAATGTTCTCCTTATATGCGACGAAATCCAAACGGTTGGTCCCGCCTACCCACCACGATGCTGTCGGATGCTGATCATCGAGACATGACAACAGGGGCTGGCACGGACTGGGAAGATGCTCTGCTGCGAGCACGATGGTGTTCGGCCCGATATAGTTTTGTTGGGCAAGGCACTGTCTGGCGGAGGTCCGTCGAGCTTGTTTCCTGGGTCCTTGTGGGAATCATTGACACGTGTGGTGGATCAATAGTTTATCCCGTTTCTGCGGTTCTTGCGGATCGTGAAGTCATGGACTGTATTGGGCCTGGTCAGCATGGGAGCACATATGGAGGGTGAGCATGGTTCACCTCGAGAATGGAGATGCTGTTTCAAGCCGCGCTTCATTAGGAACCCTTTGGGATGTGCTGTTGCCATGACGGCTTTGAGTGTGATTCAAGAGGAAAGAATGGCCGCGAGCGCCGAGCGCCTCGGACAGGTCTTCCGCGAACGTATGAATGCGCTCAAGGAAAAGTCGCCCTTGATCAAAGAGGTTCGGGGAAAGGGGCTGTTGAACGCGGTCGTGATCGATGAGTCGGCGAGTCTGAAGGGTCACACGGCGTGGCAATTCTGTTTGCTGTTGAAGAGTCGGGGCGTGCTCGCGAAGCCGACGCATGTCAACACGTGGGTGACTGTGTTTTATGTTTGATCTTGATTGGTGGTTGATGGTGTCGTCGTCGCAGTATTCGTTTTGCGCCTCCGTTGGTGATTTCGGATGAGGAACTGGAGACGGCGATGCAACGGATTGAGCAGTGTCTGGATGACTTTGACAAGGTCTGTGGTTCTGCTGTATGGGTTTATTTAGTGTGGCTCAACGACGTTTGTTTGAAAGCTCGAAGAGATCCCGGGCGAGGTCGAGAGCGAGAAAGGCTACCAGGATATGCTCGACAATTGATCCGGCGCCCTCCAAACTTCCTGAACCGGTCAACTTCGAAATGATTCACGACTGATGATGCCGCAAGTCCGTTTGAGATCCATATAATCTACGTACGAATCTTGCCTAGTCTCGTAGATCCTTGTATAATGCGGATACTGATGCTACCATCTGGGTAAATGGACGGTTATGTTGTCTGACGATCTCTGAGAGCTGCACGAGAGCGTAAGGGACGACTTCGACAGCGAGCACGGAAGCCATCCGAAAAAAATGCCTCTTCGTTCGTTCTTCCTAACATTATGAACCCTCCGCTCGATGAAGTGAGTCGAACGAAGAGTAAATAAAAAGGGGAGCTAGACTTGGTGATTTTTCAGCGTCCTTATGTTTTCTTTACGTAAAATTGCGACGTTTTTATTGAGCCGATTTTTTTCGTTGCCGTTCTGTCGTGTTCCTTGCAGCGATGGCGTTGGCGAGTCCACAGGGATTGCGCCAAAGGAGACTCTCAGATTCAGCAAGAACATCCAACCACGTCGATCCAGTTCATGTCGTTGACGACCGAGACGAGAAACCCCGTCTGAACCTCCAGCGAGAAGAGGTCGTGTGGGGTAAGACGCCCGGTGGTGAAGGTGCGTGGCTGCGCTTTTGACGCTGCTTCCACAATCACACTCTAAATATGTCTTCCAATAGTCTTTCGCGTGCCAACTACCCACGATGTCCTTACGGCGCTGTTTCACCCTGCATACCCAAAAAGTCACCTGGACGTTCTCAATTTATCTCTCTTGGGTTTCCAACTCGTCCTATTTTATCTCTTACCCCGGTCAGCGTCCAAAATATTCTTTCTGGTCTATTTTGCGTTCTGGCGGGCTGCGTACGATGCTGGTCTGGGTTGGGTTCTTACGAAACAGAGCAAGAAGAAGTGGATCGTTCGAGAAATCCAGCGGTTGGGATGGCTTGACGAGAGTCGCAATCCTGCTATGAGAAACTGGATTCGTGCACAACTTGCCGGTAAGATGGGCAAAGATTACTCGTTCGACGTGGGTGTATCGAGATTGGCTTGATCGCGTGCTGATCTTGCCCGTTTCCTATAGGAGCTTCCGTTGGAATACAACACTTGGCTCTTGTTCAGACAGCTGGTAGATGTCATTCTCTTGAAGTGCGTCGAGCGTTGCTTGTGTGGTCATGCTGATGCTCAACCTCGTGTGCAGTGATTTCCTGGCGTATTGCATGTTTGCCTTTTCTTGGTTCCGAGTTCCTGTGGGACTTTCGTTCACTGTGCACGTCATGCGGTAGGTACTCGTCATGGAGCGATTACTCTCGATGAGTGACACCTCGTTAGCTGGGTTGGCGGTATCGCACTGATTGCGTTCAATTTCTGGGTCAAAACGGAAGCACACGGCGTCGTGAAGGATTATGGCTGGTACTGGGGTGACGTCTTCTTCCAGCGCGGTAACCTGGTCTTTGATGGGGTGTTCGAGCTCGCACCGCACCCGATGTACTCTGTCGGTAGGTCGTTCTGCTCATTCCCTTCTGAGATGCTCGAGTGTCGAGTGCCTTGCAGGCTATGCGGGCTACTACGGTCTGTCGTTGATCGTCGGCAGCTATCCCGTGTTATTTGCCAGTCTGGTCGCCCACGCCTCTCAGTTTGCTTTCTTGGTGTTCTTTGAGAATCCGCGTATGTCTTGCTACACCTCCTTTGACAACCAACATTGATGTTCCCTTAGATATCGAGCGCATGTATGGGAAACGTCAACCGATCGCTGTACGTAAACCCCTGGCGTCGACCGGTCCTCGCAAGCAGAACGCTGCGCCACCAGTGGTCCCCCACCAGGACCTCACGGACGTACTTTCGACTCCACCTGCAACTGAAGGAGAGACTGCTTCTGAAAGCGACATTGAGACCGAAGTCGAAACGCCAGTCCCAACCCGGAAACCGAGCAGGAGTCTCCGTACCCCACGTGGGAGCAACGACTCGCTCAGGAGAGCTGCTGTGCAACAACAGCCAGTGTCAGAGCATGATCTGTATCACAAGTATTTCAGACGTGACGTTGTCGGGCTTCATAACATTGATTTACTACGGTACGGTACTCATCGGGGAACTTGTTCAAAGAATTCGCTCAACCGAATTCTTCACGCATCAGGTCTTCTGATGCGATGTTGGTGCTGCTGATATTCTACATATTGGTCGCTTCATGTCTCCCAATCATGTCGCATCGTGCGACTCTGGCGTTGCATTTTGCTCACGCGTCTGCCTGGTGCATCTTCCACAGTTTTGGCTTGGGTCTTCTCCTGCAGGCGCAAAGCCGGTCCAAGTTCCTTGTTCGCCACTTCCTCAAAAACTACCCCTATCCTGTCAACGATAATGGCGACAGTGCAGTGCAGGAGGCGTTTACGAATTGGAAGTCGCTGTGTAACATGAGCTTGTGCATGACATATAGTATTTACTTTCCCAAGTCCGTATTTTTCTTGCCCGTTCATCTTTTCTTACAGTTTCTCTCGTTGGCCTTGCGGTGAAGACTTATGAATTACCGAAATCGTGGTCGGAGGGAGACGATCTGTTGTGCCATACATTGGGGGCGGTACGCCTTCCCTTTTATTTGTGGTGTATTTTTTGTTCATTCCTAAAAGCTATTAATTGGCCTTCACATATGGGCGGCCATGGAGTCGTATGAAGTTCTTGGCGTGTTTGGTATGCACTCCAGTTCCATCAGAAGACGTTCGCGAATCTGATACACTCAGGATGGTTCTACGGAGATTTCTTTGCAGAAGACTTCCCTTCCCATTTGGAATACACTGGAATCTTCCGGTGAGCTATTTCTCATGTTTGTGTTTTGAAACCTTGTTAAACGAAGCGTCCAAAGTTATCTCGACAATCCTGAACTCATGAGTGGCGCATCGTTCTTCGGACTCGCGCTTATCAGCGGCAGCAAACTTGTAGGCCTCCTTGCGATCCTGAGATTCTTCGCACATTGGTGGTTTTTGCACAATGTTGAGACGTAAGTCCCGCTGATTCTCGTTCAACTGTCATACTGTATGCTGATTATGGAGATAGCCCTCACATGCGGAAATTGTACGGAGATAGTTTACGCAAGGAGGCAGGTTTTGTCAAGGTCATCAAAAACGTTGCGAGCAAAAATGCGCGACTGTTGGAGTCTCGCGCTGGGCGTCATGCACCAGAGATCAGGAGAGTTGCAAAGGAAGTCAAAGGAACTTTTGATAAAGTGTTTGAGGAGACTGCCGATGTCGTGGAAGAATTCTTGGCGAAGTGTGAGTCAAACCGAGTGCGTTCCCTTGATGCATCTGAACTGATAACCCGCCTAGCCAGACCAAAGATATCGGAAGTCATGCAAGAGACCAAAGTGCTTTTGCAACAATCGCGTGAACGCCTGGTCATAACGTGAGTCCTCCGTTATCTATTTTCCATTCCTGATATTGATAGTCTGGTTTTCCCCGCTCTGGTTCTCTTAGACGCGTTGCGAATGACTTGTCTTCTTATGATACCGCCAAATACAAAGTCTCGATCTCTCCCAGTGAATGCGGCGATACGCGGTTCCATCTTGGAGAGGCTATTCATGTCAAGTGGGAAGCTCCCCAGCGCCACTCTCGACGTGATTGGATTGGCATCTATAGGGTGCGGCGTTTTCTTTTTTCCTTGACGTAGTTGATTGATAAGGAACATTGAATAGGTTGGTGCAAACAAGTCTTCGTTGATTACGAAGATATCGTCATTTGGACAGTGGGTTCCTGTTCATAATGAGGAATGGGACGGCGATGTGCCTCTGGATAACACCGATGTGTCCTCGAGGAGCCCGGAAGCACAGACCGGGAATGTCGTCTTCCAAGGTTCGACCCTTCCATGGACAACCGGGCGATATGAGGTGTGTTTCTCGTCAGGCTGTCGCGGTTAACCAAACGATTGACACTCGTATGTTCCTGTCAACTTAGGTTCGGTATCATCATGATGGCAAGCATAACGTCCTCGGGATTGATGGTCCTTTGGATATCTACGGTGAGAGTTGTGACCGTTGATAGTTGCTATCTGCGCCTAAATGTGATGAAAACATGAAGTCAACAAGCCGACATCCCTCGATTTTACGTCCATCAGGAAATGTCTCACTGACATCATTCCCCTATGCTTGGACAACGATCCGCACCTAATTCCCCTGTCTTGCGGCGGTACATGCGATCTGAGTGCGGATGCTGATGGCAGTGATCCTTCCGGTGATCCGCGGGATCCGGACGACTTTAGTTTCTGGTCAGAACGCCAAGCGAAACGTATTTGCACTGCGATCGAACAAGCGTTCAACGTGGAGTATGTCCCCGAGGTCATTGTGGCGGACGCGAACTTGACGAGGTTGGCTAATCGGATTTTGGTATCAAAACAACTCTTGGTCTCGTAATGCTTTTTTTCCTTTGTATAGCTTTGGTCATGGGACTCGGGGGATGTTTTTTTGTGGCGATACACATTCTTTATGCTGATGGGCCAGAGATGCTTTCTATGAATTTGTCCCCGTTAAACGACTGTGACGTTGCCGACACTCCAGTTGAACTTGGCTCACACACCTGCTATTTGTGCTGTGTTGAGATCATATGATTTCTATTTGTATCCGGATCATGCAATTAACTCACTGTTGAGGCTATGCATATTGCTCATCCTTTCTATTCTTAGTCACATCATGAATAGAAGAGATTCTCTTATCTTTGATTATGACATCATAGATAAGGAGTTCAGGCCAATAGCATTAGTCCCTCTTATCTCTTATCATACTACACAGGTCATTAATTAAAGTTCAATCTCCTCTTGAATTGTAGTATATAAACTGGGCCTTTAGGTCCCAAAGAGAATGACAATCTCTGTCTCATGTTACTTGCATCTGCTCTCAGATACTAAAAAGCCAACTTTATGCATCAAATCTATATTCAAGCTTGTTGACTATTGCCTATCCAAGGCTGGTGAGTACTCTGTTCACCATCCCTCTGGCTTGTAGTCTATGCCTTTTAGAAAAACAACTCTTTGTTATGAGTGTAAATGGCTTATAACACACATTTTTGATGATACTTCCTACTGTATGTGTGTGGATATAATAATTATATGGATTGTGGGATATTCTGCTTATTGCAGAAACCATTATTCTTACAGATATTGTGGTTATATCTTTCAACTTTCTATCTATTCATTCTAATCAGGAATTTGTATTCACTAATTGAATTTAGGGCCTTTGCCAGTCTGCTTTTCTGGTTGTCCAGACAACTCAAGAAATCTGGTTAGGTCCTTTTATTATTTTAATTGGCAACAAGTTCCATTATTTCTATACTTGGTCTTTCTCTTACTTCTCTTCTTTCTTTCAGCATCTTGAAATCAATTTGCCATTATCTTGGCTCAATTCCTGGCTTTTCCCTCTCACTTTCTACGTCTTCAAATTCAAAAAAATGTCAACTATTGGTGCTATTCCCTCCTCCTCCAACCTGGGCAAGCAAATATCAGAGTCCTTCCTATCTTCATCCCAGCCTCTTGAAGTTTATCACATCAAGAAGGAATCTATGGAGGATGATCAGCGAGTGAGGCCTTCAGTCCTGGCCTTTCCAGAAGGATTATCCTTCTTGGACAAGGATACATCAGGACAGATTGCCTGCACCACACAGCTAACTAGCTGTGAGGTTGCCACTTCTGCTGACATCTCACATATTTCCACTACAATCTATAATGAAGAACCTTTGGTTTCCATCTATGAAGCTGCAGGATATCCTATTTCTGTTTCATCTTATGATGCCACACCCATGGCCTATACTCATTTCCAAGGCTATGAGGTCCCTCATTGGGACTTAAATGCTTCCCAGAAGCATCTTATCCAGGCTTGTCCAAGGGGGGTTGAACCTCTCAATGCTAATCATGAGAATCTTTTTGATTCACATGAAATTTATGCAGAGCATGAATCTGAGGGATTGAAGCCCTATCATAATCATCTTTTCAATATACCAAAAAAGAGACAATGGAATGAGACTATTGACCAAATTTGGCGTAGAAAATGGCATGCTTCTCATCCATATTATCAAGACCGCCTACAATTTTCAGATGTTATTCAAGAGCTCAAAGAGCAAGCTCTTTTCCCTAAAAAGAGGAAGAGAGTTCATAAAGAAGAGGCTCATCAGAAACCTCAATTGGAAACTTCTCATGTAATACATGGAATGGCAGGAGTTTCTACAAAGAGGTTCCATCAGGCAGCCTGTGCTTCCTATATATCTACCGGTGGATTATCTAGGAGGTCATTACGTAGCAAGCATCAAGCTAGGCTACCTGGTGAGACTCCAAAGACCATATTGTAGATGTCTTTGCTATACTTTATTTGTTACTATCTAGTGCTTGAAATTTTTGAATTGACAAGTATTCAATGGTGCTTCCCCAACTTCCATAATAGTGGGAAAAGATTTTCTCAGTTAAATTCAAGCTGCTCTTTACAAGTAAACTATGGAATAACTTAGTTGTGAGAATAAAATTATCTATACAGTTTATGAGATGATAATAAACAAGAGTAACAACAAACCTAAACTGTGCCTACTCATGTTCCTCCTTCATATCATTGTGGGAGCCTCAAATTCCCCACAGTTACATTACTCCCTTTCTACCCATCTAGGCATTTGTCAAGTATATCCATCATGTTTTTTGTCCATCCAAACCAATCCAAGGTGAGCCAATTTATTCCATACATATCTGAGTCTTTCCTTTCAGTCCAAGTAACCAGTCCATGTCTCAAATTTGACCAAACTCCTGTTATCTGTTCTATTTCTAATCCTTATACATTGTTTCATTGATTCTCTCTATTTTCTTGAACTTCAAAATATGTCAAATGTTACTACATCATTATTTCTCTTTGAATCATTATATACTTCCTTAGTAGAGTTGTTATTGTCTCACCATAACCACCTAGTTACCAGAGTCTTGGGTATGCCTGGACAATAAAAAGTTTGTACCTGGATCTCTAATTATCCTGTGCACTCTGGCCTTGATCCCTCACATCTGAAGTCTCTCACCACACTTCCTTTTGTTGTTGTCATTGTTGATCCTTGTCCTTGATTGACTCTCCTTCTTCATTGTCATATCTGGTTCTTATCCTTGACCAGATTTCTCACTTTTCACTCAATCTAACTCAGTTTTTGTGCTCTCACTTCATATTCATTCTGGGATTGTTCCAGACTTGTTACTCTCACTGTGGTTAATTGTAGCAAACCCTTCTCATTGAATCTCCCTACTACAGAATTCCTTGGGACAAGTTCACTCGCCCCCTCATATTAACCTCTTATAGGTCCTCAATCTGTTACGATTACTGCTGAGCACGTGATCTAACCCATTTCTTTTTCTTTCTTGCCTTGCCCTCGACCCTCCCGCATCCTCCCATCCTTGACCCTACCCTCTAGTCCTCGATCAACTAGTTGGTATTCCTCTCTCTCGAATCCTCCTCAAACCGCGTACTCCCTCTGTCGCGTCCCCATCGCCTAGCCACTTCACCACCTAGCCACGTCATCCCTGCCACATCACCACGCCTCCTCCTCGAGGCCAGTCCCTCGGATCTCTCTGACCCCTCTCCCCTTTCGTCCCTTGTGTCCTAACCTCATGGACATTTATCTCCGTCACTTTTTACCCATGTGAGTTCCCTTATCTGGAATTACCCTTAGACCTATGATTCTCTTCCTCATATATTCCTTATTCGGATTACCCTTTGCCCTATGCTTCTTGACCTTGTGTATTCCTTATTCAGATTATCCTCTGCCCTATGCTTCTCACCCTCATGTATTCCTCATTTGGACTACCCTTTGTCCTATGCTTCTCACCCTCGTGTATTCCTCATTTGGACTACCCTTTGCCCTTTGCTTCTTGTCCATATGTATTCCTTATTAGGACTACCCTTAGCCCTACATACCTTGGTCCGTGCGCAGCCATGACACCTATATAGGTCTCCCCTCCCACTCTTTGATCCTTATCTTGATCTACCTTCACACCTTCACAATCCTTGTAACACTCATCTCTATGGTCATACCCCAAGGACTTCCTCTATGTCTTAAGCTAGTTCTTCATTTGAATCTATGCTTCTTCGTAACCTCGCTCGCCTGAAGTCTTGGCTGCCCTATCATGGACTCACCATGCCCTAGTCTTAACTCACTTGTTGCACCCATTCAGTGCTCCCTTCGCTCGAGTCATGAGCAGACGGGCGACCTCGAAGGTCTATGCTTGGCCCTATCCAGGTTAAGTGTAACACAACCACTTTTATTGTTTTACATCATGTGACTTGTATTCCTTTGTTCTTCAGTGCAGTTTGTCAGCTCAGCCCACCACCTTGTAGGTTTATTAACAAGGCTCCATGTGTTGCCATATGTATTATCACTATAACATTCAAGACTATTCCTTATATCTTTCCCATGAATATTGTGAATGTTTTAAGTCTCCCCTTAACTTCTCCATATGGCTAAAAATACTCTCAAAACCCATTTCTTGCACTGCTTTCAATGCAAAACTGAATTCACTGGTGTCATATAATGACTTGAATATCTTTGTTTTTCACTATCCAATGTGAGTTTTGGTAGTCAGGTCAACCTATTACTTTGCAAATACTTAATACAAGCACTGTTATATCTCAAATGAAATTGTTTAGCTTCCATGACAACTGTCTGCAATGATACATATACCAGATTATCAATTGGAGTTCCTCAAATAGTTTTTCTACTGAAAGGATGTCAATGAACAAAAGTTACACAGCCTTATAGATTCATATCTGCTTTCTCACTACTTGAAGTGTCTTCACAAATGTTACAGGCTAACATAAGCAAGTGCCATGCACTAGGATTACTGTGTAATCAGGGATAATTTTCATTTTTATCATCCTTATGTTTCTTTCTTTCTTATGTCTTTCTTTCAGATGCTTCTATCTTATCTTCTTAGAAAAGGGCAGTTAACTCTGTAAGGCCCAGCGCTCAATTCCTATACAAGGAACACTTTCACTTATCTTTCACCCTTATCTAATCATACCTTACATCCCTGGAGCCTTATCTTTCCACTATGGCTCATATCAGTGATCTAGATGATCCTGATCTTTTATCTCAGCTTATCTATTGGACTTAGACACTTTTCTCCCATTAGATCTTAGATCAGATCTGTGATCTGATCACCAAGGCTATGTTTCCTTTCTTCTTTTCACATTATTATGCTTCCATCTCACATCAGCATATGTTTCCCTCATGTTTCTCATATCCTGCCACACCTTGAGTGTTGTGCATGAATTTAATCTCCTTCTCATAGCCTTGAGGCTATCCATGCTTCTCTTCCATTTGATGCACAGGTTGCATCCATGCCTTTGCGGCTTTGCCTAGTATATTTATATTTAATTACCACCTCTAGACCTAGATCTAGACACCACATGTATTTCATTTAGTTTGCATATATAAACCCTAAAAGCCTAGCACTGGTACTCCAGTCTAGTTCTCTTTGGATATTTCCCTCTAAAGAGTCCCACTCAATTTCCCCTCAGTTCCTTTCTCTTCAGGCTAGTCTCCCTTTTGAGATCTTATAGTCTTAGTTGTTGGTTTGGTTTGCCCTAGGCTTGAGTAGCTTTAGAGCCATTTCAACAAAGGCTTGCTGAAGAAGAATTGTATACAAGTTCTTCTAACCAACTTTGTAAAGCATTGTGCTGCAGCTGCTGCTCTTGGGAAATTAACTGTTGACACAGTCATGGCAGAACTCAAAAATATTCTTCTACCTAATGGCTTTGAATGCAGTATCCTCAGCTTATTTTTTCAAGTGTTGGTATGATTTTATTATTGCTGCTGTATTATGAAGACCACCTATGCTCATCTAGGTATTTGATGAGATCTCTAGTACCATGAAGCAAACATGTATAGGGCAGTGACCTGCATCAAACTAGTTGTGTTACGATTACTGCTGAGCACGTGATCTAACCCATTTCTTTTTCTTCCTTGCCTTACCCTTGACTCCCCCCGCGACCCTTGATTCCCCTGCACACTCCTACCCTCAATCCTACCCTCTAGTCCTCGATCAACTAGTCGGTATTCCCCTCCTTTGAACCCTCCTCAAACTGCGTATCCCCTCTACCGCGTCCTTGTCGTCTAGCCGAATCATCATCTCGAGGCTAGTCCTCTTTGGATCTCTCCATCCTCTTTGGATCTCTCCATCCTCTTTGGATCTCTCCGTCCTCTTTGGATCTCTCCATCCTCTTTGGATCTCTCCGTCCTCTTTGGATCTCTCCGTCCTCTTTGGATCTCTCCATCCTCTTCAGATCTCTCCATCTTCTTCGGATCTCTCTGTCTTCCCTGGATCTCTCCATCTTCCCCAGGTCTCTCCCGTCCTATGTTTCTCTGCCGCATTGGCATTCATCTCTGTTCCTTCTTGACCATGTGAGTTCCCTCATCTGGAACTACCCTTAGACCTATGCTTCTTTCCCTCTGGTATTCCCTTATTCGGACAACCCTTGACCCTTCGCTGCGCTTCCTCGTGTATTCCTCTTTCAGACTACCCTTTACCCTTTGCTTCTTATCCACATGTACTCTTTATTCGGACTACCCTTTACCCTTCACTTCTTGTCTACATGTACTCCTCATTCGGACTACCCTTTGCCCTTGTCCACGTGTATTCCTTATATGGACTACCCTAGACCCTATGTACCTTGGTCCGTGTGCAGCCACGACCCCTTATATAGACCCCCGCTCTCGCCCTTAGATCCTTACCTTGATCTACCTTCATCTCTATGGTCATACCCCAAGGATCTCCTCTGTCTTAGCTAGTTCTTCACTGAATCTACACTTCTTCGTCCTTACTCTCATCTGAGATCTTGGCCGCCTATCCATGGACTCACCTAGTCGTAGTCCCAGTTTATTCATTACACCTTCTCGGTGTCCCCTTTGCTCAAGTCATGAGCAAGCGGATGATCTCGAAGGTCTATGCTTGGCCCTATCCGGGTTAAGCGTAACATACTCCAGCCTACCCTGAGCTTCCATAATGACCCCATAATGAGACAAGTGAGCATGTTGACATGAAATGGTGGAGTGTGCGAATGGAGCATGCAGACAGGCACAGCAGGCCAGACGATCCGGGGTGTGAAGCGAGTTTACCAGATGACCTGTTATGGATGGTCCGGGTATAAACAGCCGTAGCCTTTCTTAAGTCTAGTACTGATGGTGGTATGGACAGTAATCAATCTTGCAGAAGCAAGAGTGTTGTCGAGCGTATTTAGGAATATCGAGGTCTGGATATTGAACTTGGAGACGAGCTTGAATGAGGGCCTGTCGAACACAAGAGAGGGTGAGGTTGAGAGAGTCCAGAGTAGTTAGAGATCCTTCTATGTGAAGGCAAGAGGTCTCGACGGATTGTTGGTCTTAGTGGATCGTTCCAACTAAGATCAAGGGGGTTCTAGATGTTCGAGCAACTAGAAACGAAGACAGAGACTAGTATGTCTCAGAGGGTTCTGAGGTTCAAAGAGCGTCCACTCGGAAGTAGGACGAAGACTTAGAGAATTGAGGGACTCGAAGAGTCAATACGTAGAATTCAAGATATGAAAGGAGGTCAAGATGGGGAGATCTTAACCGGGAAAGTACAAGGGTTTGTATATACATTGGCCTGAGAATGATTTGTAATCAAAAGGAATGTCCTGGAATGTCATGGAACGATTACTAATACAACCCATAAGAAGGAGAAAGAACATTGAGGAACGTTCGTATAAAGCGTGGGCAAAGATTACCGAATGGGGCCGAAACAGCTGGTAATCGTGAGAGTTAAAGGAAATGGAAGTAAAGTGTAGACATAGAATGGTAAGACAATGAATAAAATGTAACATTACCCCCTTACTAGTGTCAGACATCGCTGATGTTGACCCTACAAATCCACAAAGCCGCCTGCGGGGGAGCCGGTCATGTTTCCCATGGCCTCATCGTTGAAATCATCGTAGGAGTTATCGAACTCAGGAGTGGGGACGTGAGGGGGAGGCATGGAGCGACGATAGGGGTGAGGGGCGTGATGAAGGGAGGAGACCAATCTAGCAGGCATGGAGGGGCGGGAGCGGGAGGAACCACGAGATGATCAAGATGACCTGGATGTGGAAGGGGAGTGAGGGGGAGTGGGACGGTGTAAGGGACAATTTCGCTGATTATGACCTGGACCCCATTGTCTGCATGTGGGGCACTCATAGAATTGACAGGCGGTTCGAGTGTGTCCTAGACGGTGGCAGACGAAGCAGGATTCATGATAGCGGGGGTGTCCAGGATTAATGGGTACGTTTCCATTGGATCTGGTCCACATAGCTTCCACTCGTTCCGCCATTCTTAGTTCGGCAGAACCAAGAGGAGAGGAAGACGCGGGGGGGTAGTCAGGATGGAGAGTACCGGGTTGCTAGTTCGTCCGAAGAAAGTAGGGATGGAACGCACATGTCCCACGATGCGAGCCTCAGCAAGGCATTGAAGATAAACGTCTAGATCATCCAGGAATTCTAGCATGCCCAGCTGGTACATAGCGATGAATAGGGCAGCTTCTTGGTCTTGTCGGATATTGGCTAGGGTTTGTATGAAGCAAGCGATTTGAGCGTCAGGAGAGGAGGGTAAGTTGAGAAGGGCCATGCGGCAAGTTTGAAGGTAAGATCTAAATAGAGCAAAAAGAGGAGACCCCATGTCCAAATAAGATCCAATAGGGGCAGTCATGGAAGGGTCTTGTAAGTATCTAGTGAGACAGGAGATGTCGTCTTCGGAGGGAAAGTCATCACGAAGACGATGGGCATAGATGGGGACGTCTACGGAGGGAATACCTGTGGGGACAGTGGCGAGGGAGACTGGGGGAAATTCGGGGGAGTTAGGGCGAGGAGTAAGCCATACACCGGTGTTCCATCCTGGGGTGGTGGCACGTGAGGAGGGATAAGAAGTATCATCAATGAGGATAGGGGAGATGACGGAGAGGGAGGATTCTAAAGTATAGGATAGTTGGGAGGAGGAAGAGGGTTTGGAGGAGAGTTCAGGAGAGGGGGAGTTGGATTGGGAGTCGTTGATGTGAAGGGAAATGGCCATGTTGATGGTAAGGAGGAAAAGGGACTTAGGTTCTGAAGGCAGAGGAGTTTGCCTTTTTATAGCCAGTTAAGACGGACTTTGCATTTTTTAAATCCCGTTCTGGGACCCAGGAGTCTTCTTCGGCAGAGTACCCTTTCCACCGGATTAGGTAGGATCGTTGATGAATGGAGCCTTTATGGCGTATGATCCGATCAATTTCGTATTCTTCTTCCCCTGTGATAAGGTCAGGTGGGGGTGCGGGGAAGTTCGGGCCGTGTACGGGGTTTTCACGATAAGGAGAGAACAGGAAAGCATGGAACATGTTGTGGATTTTCCACATTTTTGGGAGTCGGAGTTGGAACACAATCGGGGACAGTACCTTGGTAATGGTAAAGGGTCCTTCCCATTTAGCGGTGAATTTCGGATTAGAGATAAGTCTTCGGAGGTTTTTGGCTTTGAGCCAAACTTTATCTCCGAGTTTGAATGGGGTGTACCCCCGACGTGTTCTAGCGGTCATGACTTGTCAGGCGAGGTCATGGGAGGCAAGGGCTTCGTCTCGGGCATGAGAGAGGGCTTTGAGTCTTTGTTCTACGGCAGGTAGAGGGGAGTCGGATATTAGGGAAGGCAGAGCGCATGGTTCATATCCCATCATGAGGTAGAATGGAGATTGGTTGGTGACGGAGTGAGGGCAATGATTATGTGCAAACTCAGCGTGGGTGATATTTTCGGCCCATGTGGACGGGTTGTTTCTGCAAAAGATCCTTAGGTAGGTTTCTATTTCTTGGTTTACTCGTTTGGTCTCTCCATCAGATTGTGGGTGATATGCGGTAGAGAGGGAGAGGTCGTATTTGAGAAGTTTGCCCATTTCTCGTGTGAAGGCAGAAGCAAATTGGGGACCCCTGTCTGAGATAACCTTGTCAAAGAGTCCGAAACAGAGGTAGACTTTATGGAAGAAAAGGGCTGCCATTCCTTCGGCCGAAATGGACTTTTTGGTAGGGCAGAGAATTACCCCCTTTGTAAGCCCATGGTCGACCATGACCAATAGGGTGTCAAAGCCAAGGGACGGGGGTAGGTCGGTGATTAGGTCACAGGAGATTTGCTGGAAGGGGCGAGAGGCGGAAGATGAGATAGGGGAAAGAGGGGGGGTTGTGGGATGAGTATTAACTTTGGCTTGTTGACAAGGGGCACATCCTTCCACGTATTGTCGCACATAAGAAGCGAGGCTGGGCCACCAAAATTCAGCAGCGATGAGTTGACAAGTTTTAATATAACCCAGATAACCAGCAGTCTCATGGCCGTGGCATCGTTGGACAATGGTTTGGCGAAGTTCGGCATTAGGGGGAATGTAAACGCGACCTTGATAGGTGAGGACACCATTGGTGACCTGCCAATCGAAGAGTCGTTTGCAAAAAGGGGAGGGGATGTCTTCTTTTAGCGATTGGAGGTATTGGAGGACGAGGGGGTCATCAGCTGATTTCTCTTTGATGTGGTTGCATAAGGCTACATCGATAAGGTGGGTGAAGATGGAGGGGGGTAGGAGGGTAACTCCTTCATTTTCATCGCAATTGGCAGGGAGGAGGTCGAAGCGGCAAGACAGAGCGTCGGGGCCAGAGAGAAGTCTTCCTGGAACATGGATCATTTTGAGATCAAAATCCGCAAGATCCAGAAGCCAGCGAGCTTGTCGTTGGTTCAGGTTTTGGGATTGGCGGAAGTAGGTGAGATTTTTATGATCAGTGAAGACTTGTATGGGGAAGGGGGATCCGTGGAGATAGTGGCGCCAGGATTTCAAGGCGCGGATGATCGCGAGGAGTTCGCGATCATAAATATCATAGTTTCGTTCGGCCGGAAGGAACACTTGGGAAAGATAGGAGCAAGGATGCCAATCGCCATTTTCGTCGGTTTGGAGGAGGACCACTCCAGAAGCAAACTTGGAGGCATCAGTAGTGATAGCAAAGGGAGCAGAGAGGTCGGGTATGCAAAGGATGGGTTTAGCCAGGAAGAGGGCTTTTAAGGAGTCGAAAGCCGTTCGACAGGAAGGGTTCCAATTCCAAGCAGCATTTTTCTTAGTGAGGTCGAGGAGGGGGCGGGCGACAGTGGCAAAGTTGGGGATGAATCGTCGATAAAAGTTGGCAAAGCCCAGGAAGGATCTGACATCTTTAACCTTTTGGGGGGTAGGCCACGAGGCGATTCCATCTAATTTTACAGGGTCCATGGCAATCTGGCCTGGTCGGATAATCATACCAAGGTATTCAACCTCAGTGGTGGCAAAGGTACATTTCTCGAGTTTAAGGTGGAGATCTAACTCAGTCATTCATTGAAGGACTCATCGGGTTCGTTCTTCGTGAGTTTTCAGATCAGGAGATAGGATGAGGAGGTCGTCCATATAGATAACGAGCCATCCTTCAGCGATCATATCACGGAAAGAGTTGTTCATGAATCTTTGAAACATGGCGGAGGAATTGGTCAAGCCAAAGAACATGACCGTAGGTTCAAAGAGGCCTCTGTGGGTGATAAAGGCTGCTTTCCATTGGTGTCCATCTTTGATACAGACATTGTTATACCCCCATCTGATGTCAAACTTGGTGAAGAGCTTTGCATCTTTGACTTTATCAATAAGATCCGGGATTAGTGGGAGGGGATAGGCGTTACGGATGGTATGTTTGTTTAGATATTGGTAGTCTTGGCAGGGACGGAGGTCTCCATTCTTCTTTTTGACAAAAAAGAATGGGGAGGCTTGGGGGGAATTTGAGGGACGGATTTTCCCACATTGGAGGTTTTCCTCGAGGAAAGATTCTGTAGCAGTTTTCTCTTCTGGAGAGAGAGGGTAAAGCTTTCCTACTTTTGGGGAGAAAGATTCGTTGAGGTTGATCTCATGGTCATAGGGGCGGGATGGAGGGACATGATCTGTGGCTTCTTTGGAGAAGACTAAGGAGAACAAGGAATATTCTGGGGGAAGGGTTGGTTTTGGTTTGGCCAATTCGGCAGCCATGGCGAGTTCAGTGGTAGTGGTGATTTTGGAAATGACAGGGGATCCGAGGGGAATAAATCGAGATCCAACTTGAAGAGTTCGTTGGAGAACTTGGTTTTGATTAGCTCGGGTTAAATATTGGGATTCTTCTTCCCATTGATTGTATTTCCATAGGTGAGCATCGTCTATAGCATTTACGTGAACATGTTTTGGTGGTCTTCCTTTAGAAAAAGAAGCCGAGTGTCATTCAGAATCCCTTTTGTGGGCAAGGAATAGTTCTTTGGACTCGTCTAAGGATTCTTTGATAGAGATTGTTCGGTTGGCCCAGTTGATGGCAGGGTTGGCTTTAGTGAGCCAAGGGAGTCCTAAGATTACGTTCTCTTTGAGATGCATAACATGAAAGTCAACCTCCATGGCGATCCCTTCGATGTTGACGAAGAGTTTGGCAGAGAAGCAGACGAGGTTGGCTTTGTTTGGAGATCCGTCCGTGTTTCGAGCGATGAGAGGTTCAGGAAGTTTGGTGAGGGGAAGACGGTGTTTTCTAGCGAATCCCCAGTCGAGGCAGGAGACAGAAGCTCCGCTATCAATGAGGGCACGAGTGTTGACGACTTTAAGAGTATGGGAGGGGTCTATAACTTGGATAGGAATTTGCATGGAATTTGAGTAGGTTACAATTACAGGTTTACTCTTTTTAGGAGAAGTCTGCGTCAAAGGGACTCTCCTTTTCAAAAATCCTGAGAGAAAGAGACTACAGCGACATTCTCTTCTTCTTCGGCCATGTTGATAAGGGCGGGGATAGGTTCTTCGGTTGCCGATTCTTCGGTCACTTGTTGTACCTTCTGGGGGAAAGGTTTCTTCTGGGGAGAGGAGGGGAAGGAGGGACATCGTCCACTAAGGTGTCCAGGTTTCCTGCATCGGAAACAGAGTCCTTTTTCGATACATCGCTTTTTCTCGTCTGGAGTGAGTTTTCCAACTCAGACATGGACATTGTCGACATCCATAGCATTGGGGTTGACAGGTTTCCTTGGGGAAGAGGTGAGAAGGTTGGCGGTAGATTGCCCTTTGCACACAGTGGTTCTGGTAGAGGCGAGCCAGTGAATAGCATTACCGACGGTGTCGTGATGTTTGAAGGTGAGTTTGAACTCTTTGGTGAAGTCTTGGAAGGTTCCTAGAGAAGGGTTGGTTCTGGAGAGAGCTTTAAGTCGATAGGTAGCAGCCCAGGTGGCTGCGGCGCTGTCTTTCATGTAGGAGAGGGCGAAGGCGGTTCTTTTGTTGTTAGCCTTGTATACTTCTTCATTGACAAGGAGATAAAGTTTAATGGTGTTTAACCAAGGGATAGCCTTGGCATAGGATCCGTCAAAGGATTCGGGTGCTCCAATGCAGAGTTCGACGGGTTTCTGTTGGTTTGACATAGTGGATTGAGTAGGTGGAGGTGGTGCTCGGGTTTGGGTGGAGGTTCGAGGGGGAACGTTAATAGGTGGAGGGATGTGGGATGGCGAGATGGGGGCTGGTGGAATGGGAAATACTGGGAATGAGGTGATGGTTGGTGGGGACGGGGGAGTGGGTGGTCGAGGTAGGACTAGCGAACGGGAGTGTTACAGGCTAACATAAGCAAGTACCATGCACTAGGATTACAGTGTAATCAAGGACAATTTTCATTTTTTATCGCCCTTATGCTTCACTTTTCTTATCTATTCCTTTCA